>JAJEJO010049789.1:1742660-1789189 GCA_020662805.1 Glaucomys volans
CTTAGTACTACCCCCAGTCCAAACTCCTAGTGACTTAGTACTTCTCCCAGCCCTGACTCCTAATGACTTAGTACTTCTCCCAGCCCTGACTCCTAGTGACTTAGTATTTCTCCCAGCCCTAACTCCTAGTGACTTAGTACTTCTCCCAGCCCTAACTCCTAGTGACTTAGTACTACCCCAGTCCAAACTCCTAGTGACTTAGTACTTCTCCCAGACCTAACTCCTAGTGACTTAGTACTACTGCCAGTCCTAACTCCTAGTGACTTATTACTACTCCCAGCCCTAACTCCTAGCGACTCAGTAATACCCCCAGTACTAACAATGGCAGGAACAAGAGCAGAAAGTTATGGAGCATCCTGGAGCAGCAGGCACTGCAGCACTCATGGGTCGTTTAATTGGCTGTAATCCTCATTCTTTAAATGAGAGGCTGGCAGGAGCCTAATAGGGTAGATTAGAATGGGGTGGGATCCAAAGGAGAGTACGGCAAGGTATCTAAGAGCGGGAGGACTGGCTTGCAGATTCTGATGGTCCCTGCTCGCCTTGTCGGCCCACGCACGCGCCACTGAGCTGCACTAGGGAGCACGGTTCTTAATGCAGGTTGGGTTGAAAGCGACTTTTGCAAAGCAGACAGACAGTCAGTAACAAGGCCAGGTCTGAACCCAGACGCGTGACTGTCAACTGTTAGGAGCACGCCCCTTTCAGATGAGGAAATGAAGTTCCGAGAAGTAACAAGGGGAAACTGTAACTCGTACCACACAGAATTATAAGGCCTCATCGGATCGTGCAGCCGTCAGGCGAGCAGCAGAGCCTGATGGAAGGCAGTCAGAGTTGAGCCGCTTTGAGAACTGCTTTCCCGTGTAACGGTGTACCCCAGACAGAGCTCTGTCCCTTTAAAAGCTCTCTCGCAACAGCATTGTCCACGGTGCAACGTGCCTTTGTTTGCGTCTGCATCACTCCTGTTCTCACCCAGTCTTGTCCTCTGAGACACTGCAGTCATTGCCATCTTTTTACTATTTATAACAGCAATCTACGTATAAATATCTCCATGGAGTTCACTCTGGATGGGAACAACTGAGTCCAAGGGCATACACATTGTGAGCTCTAAGGAGCTTAAACCAACTTGCAGTTTTCCCAGCAATTGCTTCAAGTCTGGCATCTATGCACATGACGGTTATTCATCAGGTCTTCTATAAAAACTAAAAAATCCATTTGTAGGGCCAGCCATGGTAAAACCAGCAAACACTGAAGCTACCGTGAGAACCTCACAGAACCTCCTGCGTCTGAGCCCAGCTCCTTGCTTCCTCTCCTTCCACCCTTGACTCAGTCTCCAGGGAACCCCCGGTTTTCTGCCATCCGTGGACACCCCCTGCAGACCTCAGCCAAGTCCATGCCTGGGCGAGCAGGAAGTGAGCAGGATGCTCTCTAATTTTCCCAACATAATCCGTGTGGGACGCAATGGTTCTGGTTGCTTGATTGCGCTAACAGACGCTGGTAGGTATTATTTGAACATAATCTCATCCCCGTTCATTAACAGCATCCCTCTCCTTTCCCACGCCTTTCTTTCAGGAAACACACCATAACTCTATGGTCCTAAAGGGATGCCCATTTGGTAATGCCTGTTCTCTGTCATGGGAGAGAAACAATCTAATCTTGACTTAACAATAGCACCATTTTGTTCTGGACACAAAAACTGACCCAAGGGGCAGACAGAGGACAAAAGAAGGGTCAACAGAGTCTCTCTGAGGCCAGTGTGTCAGGATTGCAAGAAGTCACTTCTTCCGCTGTGGTTTCTAAATTATGACTGTGAAGTCTGGGACTGCTGGCAGCCACCTTCCCTGGCTGGGCAGAAGGGACCATTCCCTCCAGAAAAGAAAGAGACCAATACTGCAAGAGAAGAATGAAATCTCCTGGTATCACTGAACCCTGAGTCCAGCAATGCTTGAAGTCAGTGGCCCTGATAGACTTCTGGGAAAAAAAATAGTTTTAGCTAGGGTAAGTTTGATTGGTTTCTCCCTCTCCTAATTAAGAGAGTCTTGATTGACATGGTTGTACAGTAAGTAGTACTAAAAATACACATCTTGAGTTCAGAGGAGGGAGACATGGAGCAATGGAATATACGGTAGAGGGCAGGAAGCAGGTTGGGTTAAAAAGCATGTGAATAATGGTGATCACAACACAATGATTAACACAAAATCCCTCCAAGAAAGTCGTTTTCTTTCTGGGCCATGTAACCAGTTTCAATAAGGAGTCTAGAGTAGGGAAACTGGTTCTCACCACACCACCTGGACCAAAGCATTCACCTTTTTGAGTCTTCATGTCCCATTTCAAGGTAAGGGTACTGACTGGTTTCATCCGAGCATCTCTGACAGTTCCAGAGACCTGGCCGGGAGAGGCACTAGGGTCTGATTTGTGCGTCTAGGAAATCCTACTGGTGATTGGCTTGGCCTGGGTCACAGTCTCTAGGAGTGGGTAAGGGGGAGAGGAATGGTCCCATTCAAGCCTCCTGCTTATTACACATCAAGGGAGGAGCATCAGGGATAGAGGACACAATTACAGGCATCATCACACAGTGACTCCAGAAGGCATTTCTGCTTGTCCCCAAAGAAGCAGATTGATGAATGTTAAACCATTGAATATTTCACAAAATCAATCTAGATTCTGAGGGAATAAACCTGGACCTACTGCCATCCCTTCCAAATGTCTGACCCCCTCTGGAACAAATCTTAGAGCAGAGATCACAGACTGGCAGGACGCAGATGGGTTTTGTTAGGACCACACATTTTTGGTGCACATTTTTTTTTTTTTTAAATATTGACTCATTTGCCAACATCTTAAAATTTGGGAGACTCTTTGGGAAAAATCTGGATTCCTGGCTTCTCTTGAATCAGAAGCTCCCTCTGGCAGTGCTGGGCCCACATTCTCACATGGCAATAATAGACCAGGGCTGAGGAGCAGCAGAAGCACATGGGTTCCAGGCTTCTGCAGACCTCCCTGGGACACTCCACACACACAGGTCACCTCTGGGCCCCTGCAGACCCAGCAGGCTGCAACCATTACCTAAGGACATGGTCGTGAACCTACCTACCCAACAGGCTCAATATGGTAACAATTGAGCTCACCCCGGACTGACCCTGGACTCCCAAGTGCACAAAGAAAAAAAGCTGTAAATTGTGGCTAAGAAGTAAGTGCTCAGTCAAGAGCAGCTTCCCCAGAACTCCCATCTGCAGGCTGAACCAAATGTTCAACGGGGCACATGAAACAAAGTGAGTGTGGAAAATTCCTTCCACCCCTTTATTAGAGACTAAAAGGTTAAATAAAATAACTTGTAATTAGCAAGTTCTAATCTTGGACTCACTTGGTCTGATTAGAAAAAACTTTATAGTCAAATAGGAAACAAAAGTACAAATGAAAGAGATGATTCTGACGGGTCATAGAAAGCATTCCAGGAAGGAAACTGACTCCAAGAAGCAGACTTCTGGTTCACAGTCTGTGTCAGGGTGAAAGGGGCCTTGTTTCTATTAAGTGGGTGCATCCTGAGGTCAGAAAAGACTTGAACCGCTGGAGGAGTAACTACCAAGTTATCTCTATCTGTTTTTGAAGTCAAGCTAATGGAGATGTGATTTACATAGAGTGAAACTCCCTCTTCCTCCACGTACAGTCTCCATGAATTGGAGAACCTCCACAGTCAAAGCAAGCTTGACCACCCACACCGTTGCCTCCTTCCTCCCCCACAGAGACCCCTGGAAACGACTTATCTTGTTTCTATCACTACGGTTTTGCCTTTACCACAATGTATTTCCTTCTGTGTTTGGCCTCTTTCACTAGGTAGAATGCTTCTGAGCTTCATCGATTTTTTTGCACGTATAGTCTGTTCTATTTCCTTGTATGAATGCAAGCGCCATATTTTTTTTTAGCCATTTACCAGTTGATGGTAACTTTTTAATCATTTCCAGTTTGGGTCTACTGTGAATAAATTTTGCATAAACATTTACTCTAGTTCCAGTCTGAAATGTTGTCCTAAGGCTCACGTCTTAATCCCCAACAGGTGACAGAAACTTCAGGAGGTGGGGCCTAGTTGGAAGAGGTGGGACACAGGGGTCAGGTGGAGGAGTGGGCATGACTTTGAAGGGAATATCTTGTCCCCAGCCCCCTCACCCATTCCTTCTCTCTGATTCCTGACTGCCAGAGGGGAACAGCCTCTTCTGCCTCATGCTCCTATGACCATGATGTTCTGCCTCACCTTGGGCCTAAAGCAATGAAGCTGTCTAACCTTGGACTGAAAACTCTGAAACTGTGAGCCAAAATAAATTTTTTCTCCTTCAGGTTGTTTTTCTCAGGTGTTTTGTCACAGTGATGGAAAGCTGATTAACACTTTATTAATGTTCACTCACAGGTTCTTATAGGAATGAGTTTCTCATTTCTCTTGATTACTTAGGAGTGATATTGTTGGATGATAGAATAAGTGTGTGCTGGGCTTAATAAGAAACTGCCAAACTATTCTCCAGAAACAATGTATGAGAGTTTCAATCATTCACAGCCTTGTTAGCACTTGGTATTATCAGATTTTGCAAGTTTAGCAATTCCAGTGGATATACAGTAATATGTTATTATTTTTAATTTGTATTTCCCTATGACTAATGATGTAGACTTTTTTTGTGTGTTTCTGTACATCTTTTTTGATTAAGTACCTATTCATAACATTTGTCCATTTTTATGAAGTATCTTTACATACTGAGTAATTTATGTACTCTGAATAAAAATTTATGTATTCTGAAAAAAATATCAGATGTGTTTTGCAAATATCTATGGTATATTCAGATGGTAGAAACAGTTTTGTAGAGATTCAAAAGCAGCATCACATTTTAAAACAGGGGAAGTAATGAAAAAAATCTATTGGCATCTAATAGAAAACAGAAGCAGTTTTTTAAAAGGTTGTTTAAGAAACTCTCCCAGAAGAAGGACCCAAAGCTAGGAAAAATAGAGAATACACTTGAATTTACAATTGAGTAAACAGGACAAAATATCACTGAACTCAGAAAACACGTCATTCATTAAACTGAAAGTGCACACGGAGAACTGGAAATTAAATTAATTTGAAGGCCTAAGAAAAAGAGGTGAAAAAAAGCAGTTAACTCTACTAAGGGAGGTGGGGAAAGAAAACATATCAACTTCAGATGTATTTTCTGTATTTTTCAAAATGCAAAACTCATTTTTAAAAGGAATAGTTTTACTGTTATGGCTTTGAAACCCTGGCCCATTAATGAGTCATGAAATCAACTTAGAGGGTTGTTACCAACATTAACCTTAAGTGTAAAAGAACAAAATAAAATACAATATAAAAGGGCCTATGATGTATTAAGTGTGAGTAAATTTGGGGGGTGTGTGTGCATGTGTGTGTGTGTACACCACAGAGTAATGAATTGAAAGGCGTTTCTAACTGAGGATTGGACTTGAAAATGCTCAAGAAATAATCTGTGAGAGATACATTCTGCAGTTATGACAAAATGCATCTCATTACTTTTGAAAAAAAGCACTCAGGTGAATATGCCAGCTGGCTCAGTAGTCAAAAACAGGATCAAAACATTATTAAACAGAACATAGCAAGCACTTACAGCAGTCAGGCTTCCGGTGTCGCAGCAGACATGAAGTGACTTCAACTCGGGGAGATGGGAATACAGCAAGGCCTGCTGGAGGTGGAGCCAGCGCTGTTGACTCACTCCCTGGATGTGTAACAAATCACCCCAAACTTGGTGAATTAAAGGGACGTTTGTTATCACAAGGTTTGCCCGAAGGCACCACTGGTGGGTGGGCTGGTCTGAGCCTCCCTGGGGCTGTCTCCAAGGTGTCCTTGGGGACTTTGTTCAGCTGAGGTTCCAATGGGTATGAGCATTTCCAGCCCCTCGGGTGGATTCCGCTCATCATGGGCTGCTGGACCCAGGGCCTTGATTCCCAGGGTTCTGGTGGCACAGGAGGCATCACAATGCACGTCTGGGATCATCACCTTGGCCAGTCCTGGACTCCAAAGGCTCCTACTGCATGTCTTAGAAGTAATATCTTGCTGGGTGCTCTGGCCCATGCCTGTAATCCCAGCAGCTCCGGAGGCTGAAGCAGGAGGACTGAAAGTTCAAAAACTAAAAAGAAGAAAAGAAAAAGAGCAGCAGTTCTTAAATGGAAACATACATAAATTAAAATAATTTTATTATAATTACTAATGATAAAAACTTGAAACTATTAGTAGACATAACTTATTCTGTAAGGGGAGAATACACACACACACACACACGAAATACATACACACATGTATATACATATACATATATATATACACATATATCCATTAAATTTTTATTATAAAAATTTCAAGCATAAACAAAAACAAAGAAGAATGTTATTAATCCTCACGTATCACCCTCCAACTTTGGGAATTAGCAGCTTTTTTGCCAATCCTGTGTCATCTCTACCACACACTTACTTCTTTCTGGCTAACATATTTTAAAGACTATTCCACACAACATAAATTATATTATGTTGATGCTAAAAAACAAAAGGCATTGAGAATGATGTGTAAAATGTTTAAGGCCATCATTACACGTGGGCTTGCTACATTTCTACCCTGTGACAAGCATGTAGGCAAACGGACTGCGATGAAAGTTGGGTTATGGTCTCCCATTGAGTGTAAGTACTAAAAAGCATAAAAATCGTGTTTGCGAGTAAACATCGTGACAGATTGCAAAGATACAGATACTGACCTGCCTCCGTCTTCCACAGAGCATGTTAACAAGTAAAACGTGCATTGTGTGGCGTGATCAGCGCACGCGTGGAGTTTCCTGCCACACGGGCATTATGTATTTCTTTAAAAAAATCCATGAAGCATTTTATGGAACGTAGTTAAGGAAATCTTAATGGAGTCCAAACAGTCCAACTGGTGAAAGCACACCCCAACTGCAGTCTCGTTACAGTAAATAACTGTACAGCAACAAAGCACAGATACACAAGAAGTGACGGTCTCGTTAATTAAAAATAAAACATATGCAACTATTGAGTCATAGAAAGCAAAGCGTTAACAGCAGCTAGTAAGAAAAGAGCAGCAGCCTGTAAGCGGCACAGCACATCTGAATTTGAGAAGTGCACACAACTGTTCTCAGAAAGACATGTAGGTTTGAACATTTGTTATTCAGTAAGAATTTTTCAAAAATGTGCACCTATTATCCATTAATTTACTCTCAGCTCCAGATTCACCCTTTTTTTTTTTTTTTTTTTTTTTTTTTAGTGCTGGGGATTGAACCCAGGGGTGCTTAACTACTGAACTACATCCCATCCCCAGCCCTTTTTTATACTTTATTTAGAGACAGGGTCTTGCTGAGTTGCTGAGGCTGGCTTTGAACTTGTGATCCTCCTGCCTCAGCCTCCCAAGCTGCTGGGATTACAGCTGTGTGCCACTGCTCCTGGTGAAACTCACCTTTTTGACTGCTCTGTAGAAATGGACCTGGGCCTTTCAAGAGCTTCTGTTTGCTATGGGGCACTGAAGCTTCCTCCGCAGAGCGTGCTGGAGACACTGCAGTAAGAAAGCAACTCCGCAGCTGCAGCTGCCGGGCTCTGGCGCTGCAGGGAGCGACTGGCTCTCTCCAGCCCCAGCTCCCACAGCATCTGCAGCTCCTGGGAGATTTGGCTTCTGTGGTTCATGGCAGCCCGCAGCACCAGGGGGGCCGCAGCCTGCCTCCTCCTTGCATCTTCCCCAGGCCAGCGGGCAGCTCCCTCCCCCGGGCCTGCCTCCTGTCTGCAGTGGACAGCAGCCGCAGCTGGCCAGGAGCCGCCCAGCATCCCCTGAGGGCAGTTTCACAGCGGTGAGACACCCACCTGTGCACAGTTTCCCCTGGCATCCTAGAGGATTCCCAGCAAGTTCCACAGAGCAGAGCCACAGGAAGAAGTCAAGAACTGTCCTCCAAAAAAGCTTGGTTCACGTGGGTTCATTGAGTTTTCCAGCTTTCAAAAACCAGGTGAGTCTTATGCTATTTAAACTGCTTCTGAGGATAAAGGAGACTGCTCCAGGCCTCACGGTGCAGTACAGACCATACTACCCACTGAGGTGGTAAGACTCACAGTCAACAAGAAGAGCACAGCAGGTTCTGGGCCCATGCCCTGTGATGAGAAGGACAGGAAGGCGATGATGCTTGTTGAGGTCTGCATTCTAAGTGACAAACACCTACCCTGAGACGTGCCTTCCCACTGTGAAATCCCAGAAGAAAATTTAGGAAATTCTTTTATATAATCAGAATAGAAAAAGCCTTTCAAATATGAAAAGAAATATCAAAACATTGGCTGTAGATCTGTATAACAAGGAGCACATAAAGATAATCAAAAGACAACAAATTGGAAAAATGTTTTCAAAATGTGTAATGAGCAAGAGGCAATTTCCCCAAATACTTAAGGAGCTCATACTGAATTGAGAAAGCATCGAACACCTAAAACAAAAACATGAGAAGGATATAAACAACTAATGCATGACAAAAATGTATGTATCATACATACACACATGCACACATCAGAGCTTTGGCCAGAAAAACATCTATTTTTTGTTTATTCAAATTCTATTAATCAGAGTTGGGGATATAGATCAGTTGGTCGAGTGCCCTAGGTTCAATTCCCCAGCACTGCCAAGAAAAAAAAAAAAAAAAAAGAAAAAAGAAAAACATTCTATTTATCAGGAAAACTTTCCAAACTTCCCAGAGAAATCCTTCAACATCCCTGGCTTGATACTCAATATCCACATCCCTCCTGTTCATGTGTAAATACGAAAGATTTCTTGGAATGAGTAACACCTGCACATCAGACTGTTAATACTACCCAAAGTGAACCTGAAGTGTTCTCAAAGTCAGGACTCAGGGCCATGTGCATCACCTGAGTGCTTGTAAAATGCAGATTCATGGGCCCTGCCCTAGACCACATACTGAAAATCTGAAAACCGAGGACCAGGATAGTCTAGGCAGGCACTGACCTCAAGTGCTCTGAAAACGCTTCTGCTGCAATCCAAATGTGCACTTGACTTTGAGAATCAATGTTTTGTATAGTCAGTCTACAAAGTGTTTTCCACAAGCACTTTCTAATTCATGCTCACGCCCCGTCTGGGAGACTGCTGGAGCTGGAAGCGTTATCTCCACTTTAAAGATAAGGCCGGACACCGTGGCGCACGCCTGTAATTCCAGCAGCTTGGGAGCCTGAGGCAGGAGGATCGCGAGTTCAAAGCCAGCCTCAGCAAAAGCAAGGCACAAAGCAACTCAGTGAGACCTGTCTCTAAATAAAATACAAAAAAATAGGGCTGGGGATGTGGTTCAGTGGGTGAGTGCCCCTGAGTTCAATCCCTGGTACCCCCCCAAAGAAGAGAGAGAGAGAGAAGGGCATAAGCCAGGGGCAGTGGCACACACCTGTAATCCCAGTGATTTGGGAGTCTAAGGCAGGAGGATCAAGGACAGACTCAGCAACCTAGTGAGCCCCTGGGCAACTTAGCGATATCCTGTCTCAAACTAAAATATAAAATGGGCTGGGAATGTGGCTCAGGTTTAAAGTGCCCCTGGGTTCCTTCCCTAGTTCCCCCCAAAATAAGGTCATAAAATTCATGGTGATTTAGGAACTTGCTCAAAGAATCCCCTGAAAATGGGAGAACTCAGTGTTGTGGTTTAGCTCAGAGGTGCTCCGAAAGCTCATGTGTGAGACCATCTCGGAATGATTAGATGACGAGACCAGTAACCTAATTGGTGGATTAGCCATTGAATGGATTAATAATTTGAATGGATTAATGGGTGGTAGCTGCAGACAGGCAGGACATGGCGAGAGGATGGAGGTCACTGGGGACGTGCCTCTGGGGCTTAGTTATCCCTGGCTCCTTGCACTCATGCTCCCTCTGCTTCCCGGCTGCCATGAGCTGAGCAGCTCCCTTCTGCCAGGCCCTTCCCTCATGGTGCTCTGCCTCACCTCGGGCCCAGAGCAGTGGAGTCAGCTGAGCAGGGACTGAACCTCTGAAACTGCGAGCCAACACAAACTTTTCCTCCTTCAAGTTGTTCTTGTCAAGTCTTTTGGTCACAGCGATGGAGAAAAGCTGAGTAACACACTGAGTTTTGCAAAAGTTCAGGTGTGCTTCAGGAACAACTGAGCCACACACACTTGCTCAGCAGCAGCATCAGCAGCAGCAGCAGCGAGAACAATGACAGCGACCTCAGGCCGGACAAGGAGGAAAGAGCATCACTCAGAGGCTCTGCCTCCGCAGTTTCCTTGGCTTGAGGGCCTGTGGTTTCTGCAGCTGCTTTCTATCCAGGCACTTCAGAATCCACCCACAGCCTGGCCTGGGAGTCCCAGCATGAAGACCCCAGGAGCAGTCCTGGAAGGCCCAGCTCTGTTTGCCCTCTGCTGCCTAAGCCAGGGACGTCCTGCCAGGGTTTGAACGCTTCCCTACCTCCCCTACCCACATGAACCTCATCCCCATGGAGCCGACTGTTCCCCATGGGAACTAACCCAGCACTGGGGCGTTTCTGAACTGCTGAAGGTCTGTCCACTGCCCATCCCCAGGGAAACCATGACAACACCCCATGACGGCTGTATGTTGGTGAGACTCGCCTACTTGCCAAAAAATGCTGCGTGCTCCCTGCTGCAAGGATCCCACAAGGGGCGAGAGTACCTTTTAATCCATTCTTCTATTGGGAGAGAATTGGGTAATTCCCAATTTGGGCATGCCACAGATATTGCTGCTATTTTAATAAATTTCTGTTGGATACCTAAGTATTGCTATCCACACAGCTGTAAAGATAATGCCAACATGCAGTCCGGTGGTTAGACCAGTTCACTCTTACGGGCAGCGTGAGAGTTGCTTGTAGCTCATCCCACTGACATCTGATTGTGAAACTTGAGTGTCTGTGTCAGTCTGTTGGCGTGTGGTTCTAATTTTCTCTCGTGATTCATGAGACGCAGCCCTGTGGATGTGCTTCCTGGCCGTTAGCTTTCCCTGTCACATGCACTGCGCTCGGGAGTTTGGCCAGTTTTCCTGCTCGATTGCAGAGAGCTCTTCACGTCCTTTAGATACTAGTCCTCTGTCAGTCATGTGTCCCACACATTTCCTTCCTTTTCCTTTCATTCTCTATGGTGTAATTTTATTTTTATTATTATTGGCTAACTTGGTACTGAGGATTGAACTAAGGGATGATCTACCACTGAGCAACACCCACAGCCCTTTTTTGATAGTAGGGGTTGAACCCAGAGGTGCTTTACCACTGAGCCACATCTCCAGCCTTTTTTAATTTTGTATTTTGAGACCGGGTCTCACTAAGTTGCTGAGGGCCTTGCTAAACTGCTGAGGCTGGCTTTGAACTTGCAATCCTCCTGCCTCAGCCTGCGGAGCCACTGGGATAATAGGTGTGTGCTACCTTGCCTGCCAGCCCTTTTTAATTTTATTTTTAAATTTTGAAACAGAGTCTTACTAAGTTGCTGAGCATCTCACTTTGAACTTGTGACCCTCCTGCCTCAGCCTCCCGGGCAGCTGGGATTACAGGCATGCTCCACTGCGCCCGACTCATTAATTATTTTTAAAAACATATTTATAATGAAACTTTAGTTCCTCAATAAATTTTTTCTTTCATTTTAAGAAACTAAAGTAATTATTTGGATAAACAGATGAGGTATTATATAATTTCTACCATACTTTTATGTAATATTTGAATTTTTACAATAGTCTACTATTCCTTCCTTTGGAAAACATTTACTAAGCACCTAATATTGCTAATGTCTAGAGATTCCTTAATGGACAAAAGAGACAGAGACTTTAGTCTTACTGGAGTTTAAAAGGGGAGACCTGATATTACCTTTATTTTGAAATATTGCTTTTATTTTAAATTGTGTGTCAGAGAGACAGGGAGACCCTTATTTGGTTCCTATCCAACTTATATCCTGAGTTTCTGGATGATTATGTATGAAAACAACATGGCAGAGAACCCAGAGTAAACATCTGGAGGGACACGCAGAAGGCCTCTATCAAGGTCGCTATTGATCTGTCACTGATTTCAGAAGAAAATCTTGTAGAAAATTCATCAAAATGTCAGACCAGCATCTCTAAGTGACATATAATACAAAACTTTACGAAGAAATTTGTTAAAAACATCTTATGGTGACGAGCCACCCTCAAAATCAAGGAGTCTAAACCTGAGTCAGATTCTGGGCTGAACTTATCTACACGTAACTATTTAAATTTCATTTTGAGTTTGTGACATACACGCAGGAAGACAGACCAGGGCCCGCACAGGGGTCACAGGGCAGTGCCTCTCCCTCTCTGCAGTGCTGACCCGCGGGGAGCCCTGTGGGTGCTGCGCCCACTCCATGGCCCTGCTGGGTTAAGTCAGCAGGAGGGCTGCAGACCTGGGCTGGGGCTGGGATTGGACTGAAGGCAAAGTGAGGGAGCCGGGCCCGTGACACTGGACAGGCAGGGCCTTGGCAAACCCTCTGGATCCCAGGCCAGCTCCCTTGCTGGCGCAGGCTGGCTGAGGACTGGGTGGGTGCTGCGTGGGGGTGGCAATGCCCTCCAGGGGGTCCCAGGCTGCACCCTCACACCTGACCCAGGCCTCCGAGAGGACATCTACAGAGAGGGCTCCACCTCCCCGTCCCCCTCAGAAATAAAACAGCTCTTATGTCACACCCGCCACTTCCTGCAGGACTCTGAGCATCCCTCTCTCCTCACCACACATGTCCCCCTAAGGGGCATCGCTGCCCCTGCCCGCTCAACCCTGTCCTTTGTCTGGTTCTCGTCAGTTGCACTTTCCTCGGGGCCAGCCTTGAGGGGACTTCTTGTCCCCCTCTGGTAACTCCTGCTGGCCCATGCTGTGGTCTCAGGCCTCTGACTACTTCATAGGCCCAACAACCTGTGTTCTGAGAACAGCATGCTAGCTCCACAGGTTGGTGGCCTTGAGAGAGCAAAACAATATATTGGACACATATTCCACAGATAATCTCTGCTCTGCACTCCAAGTCTCCCCAAAGGAGGGTCGCTAGATTTAACGAATGGAAGTGCAGCACGCACAGCCCAATTTGGATTTCACATTAACAACAAATAATTATTTAGCGTAGCATATCCAGCTCATCTGTATTTAATCTGCCAACTCCACTCCTAAATCAGTTGAAGAGTTAAATTAAACAGTCCTCCTAATTTGCATATCTTTGCACTAAAACAAAGTTCTAATCCTCCCTTCCATGGTGGTGGCCCAGGCCCAGCACATCATCCCACCAATTTCAACACGGGGCATTTGGAGGAGCCTTGGGCCCCGGCAGGGAGATTTCAAAGTGGTTGCTAGGTGGCAGATCTCCACTGAGGAGGCATTTCTCACATTCTGTTAGTACCACTGGGTGAGACGGGCTTGGTAGTGAGCCCAAATGATGTGATCAAGAGCATTTTACTCTATTACCATGTCTTTCTCTTTCAATTTAAGAATCTATGGCAAAAGGATAAATTACAAGCCTAAAAAGCTTGATCTTCTGAGCCAAATGCCAGAATGTCTAGGTAAACACAGAGCCAAGTCATCATGAGCTTAATTTATTCCAGGTATTTTTTCCTCTGCAGTTTTGAGATAGGCGAGCCTGGATTTCTTCCAAATAAATCTGGGCAGGAGAAAACTTGAAAGCACCGGCTCGTCTTGAGTGTCCCCACATGACTCCTGATACAATTCCACCTGGAAGATGGAGGGTGCATGCAACAGAAGCTCTTCACCTTGAGTTCTTTTGCAAATAGCAAACTCCTCACATGAAGGGAACAGAGTGGCCTCTTAAGAGACTGTTTGGTCCAAATTACTCACCAAACTTCACGGAACAGGAGGTGCGATTCCAATGCTGTTTGGTTAATCTGGAGAAAGAGCCGGACACAGGAAAGGACAGAAGAGGGGAGCAGGCACTGGAAAATAACCGCCAAAGAATGACAGCAATGGTGGCACCCAGAAGCCAATGTCCCCAAGGACCAGATCCTGCTTAGCGCATGTTCCCGGGTGTGCCTGCCATGACACGGCCCTGAAAGCCAGCTCCTGGGGAACACAGCTGCGTTCAGTAGGTCAGGCTCTAATCATTCTCGCAGCCAGCAGGGGCTGGGGACAAGACCCCCACACCTAAACCCCCGCGCTCCCGTGGGTTCCCTTAGGTACAGCCCCCAGGAGTCCTCTGAGCCACTTGAAGAAATCCTAAGCTTTACTCATTATGCTCTTTTTTCTTTACCTGGAGTTAGAAATAACAGGAGTTTATGCTAATTGTTTGCCATCCAAGACAAGGAAAAATTTTAATTAGAAAACATTTTGCAGTGACCTACCTGGTCCCCCGACTGCTCTACCCTGCTTCCTCCTTCCCCTTCCGCTTTCCTCCACCCACTGGACAGCACTTCCAAATTATCATAATCTGCACCAGAGCTCCCCAAACTGTGCCAGGAGGGAAACAGCTTCATTTTGTGGTTGAAGAAACTCTGGTGGCAGAGATTGAATGACTTGTCCTCATTCCCACAGCAGGAAAGCAGCGAAGATACTCAAAACCAGTTTCCTGACCTCTGGCTTAGTGTCCCCGGTCTTGAAATGAAAACCACTTATTTTTTCCCTCTCCTCCAGCTACTGCCCCTTTCCCTCCTCCCTTTCATTGTCCATTTCCCACACTTGCAGCTGAAGCCTGGCCTGTTTTCTGACTCTTTCTCCACGAGCCCTGCAAGTGGGACTCCAAACCTACCAACGCGGTAGTCGCAAGGGCACCGGGCAAGCAGCCTTGTTGGCATTAGACGCCGGCCAGGTTGGTCTTTCCTGGCACCATGGCAAGGGGCCTCTGGGTTTTCTTCACCAGTGCATTCAAAACCCACCCCAGGCCTGGCACCCCCAAGGAGCTGAACGCATTTAGGTGACTAACAGGAGCGCTCATCCCTGCTCTAGGAACCCTTCCTTTCTTGGGCTCTGGCTTCTCTTCCTCCTTGGACGCCCCCTCTGGCTCCACCTGCTTTTCCCGTTGATAGATACTTAATCAGTTTCTAAGTTTTTTCCACTGTAGAAATGGTTTGATGAACATGCTGTTTTGCACACATGTATTATTTCCACATAATTAGATCTTATAATTACTAGGCTAGAGACTTGCTTGTTTTCAAGGTTTTTGGATAAGTATCATCATTTTGCTCTCCTGAAAGTTGTAGCAATTCACATTCTTACTGTGAATAATTCAGAATTCTCTTCTGCTTCCACTTTTACAAACAATGGATATGGCCTTTAAAAGAAAAAAAAATTGCCAGTCTACTGAATAAAAAACTACCACCTTATTACTTTTTTCTTTTCTTCTCTTCTTTTCTTTTTTTGGTACCTTGGTACTGGGGATTAAACCCAGGGGCACTTACCCACTGAGCCACATCCCCAGCCCTTTTTATATTTTATTTTGAGACAGGGTCTTGCTAAGTTGCTTAGATCTTGCTAAGTTGCTGAGGATGGCCTCAAACTTACGATCCTCCTGCCTCAACCTCCCTAGTCACTGGAATTATAGGCAGGTACCACTACACCTGGCTCATCTCGTTACTTTTTGATTTTGCCCTTATTCTTGAGGATGCGTCTATTTTGATGAGTGGGCAGCTGTGCCTCCCCAAAATGATTTTTCACACTTGGCACAGTTTTTCATCGTTCTCTTTACCTGACTGATTTGAATAGCAATATTTATGTTGAAGTAACACTGTATTGTCTGTTATTTTAATAACTATATAACTTTTTCTCTAATTTCTCTTTAAGAAATATTCCTCAAATTTTATGGATTTCTGTGATTTGCACATTTTTGCACAATGGTTGTCCTTTTTAAGTTGTCAGATCTGTCAATCTTGCTTTTTAAACTTTCTGTTCCTGGTGCCATCAGATTCATTTTCTAAAGAACAGCAACGTTGAACCCTCTGAAGGGAATGCCAGGCGCGATCCAGGTAGAATGCAAACCCTTCAGTCTGTCCTACAACACAGTGTAGCCTCACCACATCCAGCCAGAGTAAGGTCCCACGGCCCCTCGATGCCAGCCCTGCTCGGGCAAGCTGCTTCTTGTGCGTCTCATGTCAGGGCTCTGGAGTGTCATGCCTGAGAAGCAAGTGAGGATTCTGACCGGCAATGTGAGAGGCGCTCTTGGGGCCTTGGCTTCTTCACCTTTTGGAGGGATCAGGACTAATGTGAGGTTCAACTGTGGGCAGTGACAGCAGGGCGTCACCTTCAGCAGGACTCAGTGAGCTCCTCAGTCACCTCCCCACGTTTGGCTCAGGGATGCCCTTCTCTTCTTTTCCACCTTGAAATACTTTGGCTCAGTTCTACCTCTGTCACAAAGGCTCCCATAGAACAGGCAGTGTACCCACACACCTTACTCAAGTTGAGTCTTATGTCATTATTTTAACATTCCAGGAATGTTTGATGACCCAAGTTATAAGCTTTAGGGAGGCCTGGCCCATGGCTTCACATTTAAATGTACCAAGTATTTGTGGAAGGTACGGATTAATGAATAAAAGATGCATGAGACATATCAGCACCCGTAGTAAGACTAACAAATTACACTTAGAGTTAGCCTGACTGTTGTGCTGAAGACAAACAATTGGTTCAGTAAATCTCAGTAAATGTGAGCAACACACCATGCATCATGCCATCATATATCCCAGTAGTTAAATAGCACCATAGGAATACACTAATATGTTCCTAATGATTCAATATACTTGATTTCTCCAATTTTAAGAAGCATTTAGTCCCACTATTTAATATCTCTATCATATGACCAAATAAATAGCTGTTGGCCAGGTGATGGTGACCATGAAGCTGGCATTGCATCTGTACTCGTGAACAAGGCAGCTCTTTGCATTGTCACCATTTCTATTATATTCTATGCAATTTAGGATTGCACACGTCAAAGACAAGGCAAGAGAAAGCGGGAGAAATTACCGCATTTGTCACATTAGGCGAAAGAAAGTCCAAAGCAAGGAGAGGCTGAGATAACCAGTTAATGGACCTGCAGGACTTAAGGGTTGAAGCATGGAACTAGTTTTTTTAGAACTTCCTCCTGGTCACAAATAGAGAGACCACATGGCGTGTAGCAACATGTGATTCAGCCGAACAAGAAAACTACACGTTATTCAATCAGGACAGTGACGGCATCAGTTTTGCAGAAGAGTTGTCAGTACCTAGAAGAAAATCCCAGAGACAAAACTGAAACATCCTTTTAAGAAATGGGTACTATGATGATATTGCGTGAACGTGCATATCCACACTCCACCCCCCAAGGCTCTGCATGGAAAGGGATTCTAAAGAATTCGGTTTGAGGTACAGAATCCAGCTTGATGTACAGAACTGCAATCAGTTTACTTTGCTAGTCTTTTCCTTTTCTATATAAGCATGCTACTAAAATACCTATGCTACCTGCTTGTAAAAGCACTCTTTCAGTAAATACGAAGATTCTATGTGATACCAGGTGGAGGCAGCGTTTAATGAGCGTCTTTCCCTTCTTGGTGGGACATACAATCAAAGAAGTCTGAGATTCGGGAACATGACAAATTGAATGGAGGTTACGATGGGCACTGGGGTGAGTTTCTGGGCGTCCCTTAGTGGAGGCACAGAGCTGGAGTTCAGCTGCTGTTACTGTTTTGGTGGCCGCTCAGGATGAGGCAGGCAGAACCTGTGATTTCTGCACAAATAGCAGTTACACTTCTTGGTAGAACCAACATAATCTGAATAGCAGCCAGTTTCTCACATCACCATTTTAAGCTTTCTAACCTATGTTGAAGAATGCATTCCATTCTGTCATATATAACAAATAAAAAATTTTAAATAATATGCATTCTGCATTAAACACTCCATTTATCATTAGTTAAGCACTTTTCAAAAATACACTTACTGTACTTTTCCAACACAAAAGTAGTGTGATTTGGTTTAGAAAATCCTCTATTTAAAAAAAGTGTCCATGTATGAATATCTAACCAGCTACATTTCTTTCAATAAAAACATTTGGTGAATTCCTTTTAAAAATATTTTCTCACAAATGTTGTGTTGCCATTTCTTCTAGTTAACAAAACTGTCTCACATCAAAGTAATAAATGCTCCTTGAGCAGCTGTGGTAAGCATGGAGAAGTAGGGATGCCTCTGATCGCCTCTCAGGGTTCCAGGACACAAACAAGCAGCAAATCCCTGCACAAGCGGTGCTCCGGCCATCAGGCTGGACGGATGAGTGCTGAGATGGAACTTGGACACAGGCCCAGAGTCTTGTTAACTGGGCTGATTGTACAGATCCCGCTGCTCACAACCACTTGTCTTCTCAAGAGTCTGCCCTGCTGTCCTCACACAGCAGGCCCTTGGCCAGGACACCACCAACTCTCTACTAGTCCACAACCAAGCACTGCGGGTGGGGGTCCTTGATTCAGTCTTCTTTTTCATTACTTAGGCATTCAACCAACATTCAGGAAGCATCTACCATGTGCCTGGAATATGCAGTGCAGCCCTTGCCCTCTTGTGGATTATAGGGTTAAGACAAGAGAAGCATAAACACAAAAGCAAGCTGATAAAATTCTGTAAGTCTGGAAAAGGAAGAGAACAGGTGGCAGGGAAGGACGTGGGGCAGCAGTCTCTCTCAGGATCAGGAAGGCCTGTCTTGCCATGGAGTGACGAATCACAAGGACAAGAGGAAACAGAAGTGAAGGTGCAGAGGCTGTGAAGTTTTAAGTGCATGTGGCCAAAGAACGGCCAGGGAGAAAGTGGGAAGATCAGGCCGAGGTGTAGGCTCACTCAGCGCCTCTTATTCCATGGTAACGATTTCAAATTTTATTCTATGTATGATTATTTTATTCTATCTATGGATTTTGAATTTTGTACTATATACAGACAGTTGGAAACCAATGCTTCTTTGTATTTTAAACTACATTTACTTTTACTTGGTAACTTTCAAGGATCGACGCATGCAAGGCACAAAAATTAGTAAACGTACACTCTCTTCTTCAGATTTCCTAGTCACCCAGTTCCTGTGCCCACAGCGGCCAGTGTGTCCCTCCAGAAATACTCTGGGTGCGAACAAGCAAATCTGTCTGCGGTACAATGCATTTAAAGCAGGGGAGCAAAATAATCTGATTTGTGTTTTCAGTCCACCCGAAAACCAAGAGGGGCAGGGCCCTCCAAGCTCCAAAGTGCACGCTGAGTCTCACGCGTTTCACAAACGTTCTTCAGCGACCAGTGCACGATTTCTCCGCGAAGACCCTCCGGGACCCGCGCAGGGCTTGGTAAACTGCACCACCGCTGGGCTTCCGCTTGTCCTTGCTCGGTGCTCGCAGCCGGACCCGCCCTCCTACAGGTTGCCGGCTGCTTCCGCCGCCGCCTCTGGCCCCAGGCTCGCGGTCCCCAGTCCCCGGCTGCACCGCGCTCAGGTGCGCGCCTTGGCTACCCAGAGGCGGAGCGGATGCCAGCGGCGCGGGCGGGAAGACCCAGGCGGAGCCGGCCCGGCCCGGACTGGGCGGGGCCGAGGTCGGGGGCGGGGCCTGCCCCGGGGGCGGCAGGGAAGCTTTTGCAGTGGCCGCTGCTGCGCTCGGTCCCTGACGCGGGCCACCCACCGGGCGGTGGTCTCCACTTGGCCCCGGCCCCGCAAGTGCCCCAAGGCAAGTCCGGGCCGCTTGGGCGCTGGGGACCCACGACGGGAGCGGGCGGCCAGATGGCGGCGGAGGGGAGCGTCCCGCGGCGAGATTCCCAAGAAGGCTGAACTCACCCCAAGCTGCTTGTGCCTCGGCTCGATCCCGGCGAGTTGGTGGAGGCGCATTCCGTGCGGGTGGTCTTTGGGCGCGGGAGGGACGCGGCGGCTATAGGATCCATCCGCCTGGGCGGCTGCCGGATTTTCCCGGTGGCGCGGAGTGGCGGGCGCCGCTTTCGTCCGGCGGGTGGGCGCCGCGCGCTGCGTCCGCGCCTCCGCAGGGGCCCCGCGGGCCGGGACTGCGCGCCCGCCAGACCTGCCGACTGCCGGAGGCAAAGCTCGGAAGCTTGGGTCGTCTTGGGCCAGCCCAGCGGGGGTCGGCCCCGCCATGGACGGCGAGAGCGAGGTGGAGCTTCCCAGCAACCGCTTGACCCCTTTATGGCGGAGGCGCTCGACCCCTCCGCCCCAGCTGCTGGGCCGCGGCAAGCCGAGGCCCCAGTCCTACCAGAGCCCCAGCGGGCTGCTGATCACCGACTTCCCGCTGGAGGAACGCGCGGCGCCCCCCGCCCCGGCCGGCGGGACGGCGCCCCGGAGCCCGCTGAGGCCGTGCACCCTCGGGAAGGCGCGGACGGTCTCCCCGGAGCTCAGAGCCGCCTCTTCTCGGCTCCACCGTCCCGAGTCGCCTCCAGTCCCCAAAGCGGTGGCGGGCGGCTCCCCGAAACCCGGAGCGAACGGCGAGGCTGCCTCGTCCGCGCCGCAGTCGCGCACGCCCAGCGCCCCCGGCCCGGAGCGGAGCCCTGCAGGCTGGAGCGCCCGTGTGCTGCCCTCGCCCACTTCCAATGGCCTTGCCCTCAAGAACGACGCTCCTGGCTCAGGCTCGCAATGCGGTCCGCCAACTAAGGACCCCGAACGGGGACCCTCGAAACTCTCTCCTGCGCCCCAGAAAGGGTCTTCAGAACAAAAGCTCCCCCTCCAAAGGCTGCCCTCCCAGGAGAACGAGCTCCCCGAGAAACCCTCGGTGGTCTTGAGCACAAACAGCCCCGCTGCCCTCAAAGTGGGGAAGCAGCAGATCATCCCCAAGAGCCTGGCCTCGGAAATTAAACTAAGCAAATCCAACAGTCAGAACGTGGAGCCGCACAAGAGGCTGCTCAAGGTGCGCAGCATGGTGGAGGGCCTCGGAGCGCCCCTGGGCCACGCGGCGGAGGAGAGCGAGGTGGAGAACGACGTGGACAGCCCGGGCTCTCTGCGGAGAGGCCTGCGCTCCACGTCCTATCGCAGGGCCGTGGTCAGCGGCTTTGACTTTGACAGCCCTACCAGCTCCAAGAAGAAGAACAGAATGTCCCAGCCAGTCCTGAGAGCAGTGTTGGAAGACAGGGAGAAGTTTTCCAGCCTGGGAAGGATCAAGGTAAGAGCGGCGCGTGGCCTCTGTCGTTCAGCATGCCAAAAGTGAAGGTGTCAGGGAGCGGAAACCAGAAGTGGTTACCCTTTTCGGTTCTGTTTCTGCTGTCTTACCTGGGCACATCTTCGGCGTGCATAATGCAGTTCCATGCAGTTCTGTGCCTAGAAGTGAAGCCCAGTCACTTTTTAAGCTGTGGCTTAAAATTGGGGGAAGGAGAAAAAAACTGTTAAATAAGTATTGACCACAAAGTTCTGAGCACATTTAATGCCAAAGCCGGTGGGGAGTATTGCTCTTGCCTGTGGCCTAGCTGTCTGGCCTCTTTAGAGGTGTCAGTGGTCGCAGCCCATGAAGGAAAATGCTGATTCTCTTTTGGGACAGTTGATGATTTTTCTTCTTTTGCTTGTTTTTTGGATGGTGACCATATACTTGACATCATTCAGTTAAAATGTGAATTTCAAAGTCTATCAGTAAAACCTTGAAAGACACAGTTTGTTACCTTTTTTGTCACTGGGTTTTGTCCTCATGGTCTTTGATTGTATTTTAGTCCTATTTTAAGCCCATTGATCCTTGAGTGTGTGGAGCGCATTGGTAGCACATAACTTGCAGTCAGGGGATGTGGGATTGCTCCCCGAGGTAGGAGTTGCGGCTCCTGGGCTCCTAACAGTGTCTAATGTGATGTAAGACGTAGAGAAACTGGAGAAGGGTCTTCTGGAGTGTGTGCTGCCTGCACAGAAACAAGAGCATCTCAGCAATAGGGCAAAGATTCCTTTTGGCAGCCACATTTTTTCTTGATTAATCAGAGAACTGGACCTAGTCTATATAAATGTCACATACGTAATCACAAGCAAGCCTGTTTTGTTTTACAGCCCGTGGTCTTAAAGAAAAGACATTACATAGCATTCTCTGGGCTTTTTTGTCTAATTGCACAAGTATAGCAGGGTTCCGTTTAACGGTAGGGTGAATCATCAGGAGTGAAATGAGCTGAGCCCCTGGTCCTTGGAGGATTCTCCCTCTGTTTTGGCGGGGTGCGGGTGACATTGATCTTGCACTGTTTAAGTGAACTATAGTGGTCTTTTGAGTGAGCTGCTCCAAGGATCTTCTGCGGTGTGCTTTTGGAAATCTCATGATTGTAACAAGAAAGAACTTTTACTTAAAAAGCTGTATTTTCTATTTGGCTCATTCATACATAGTTTGCTTTCTTTTTTTTGTTTTCTTTTCTCTTAGAAAAAAATGCTGAAAGAACAAGGAACATTTGATGGGGAAGGTGAGCATTTAATTTTCTAGACTTTATAGCTGTTTCAATGTGGAATATCAATTATATGTTGAAATCCGTCTGCAGTAACAAAACACTTGAAATGAGAAAGACGTTCAGCTTTTCCCAGATTATGCAGGGCAAAACTCTGTACCAAGCTTTCATTTATCTAGTAATACTGATGGCGTTTAAAATTAATGACATTTTTAATAAACTGATGACTTTTTCAGTTAATGTCTTGGGATTTTTAAATCTTCTCTAATTTGACTTCAGTCCATCTCTCTCACAAAACGGAAATTAAGATCAAGCTCTGGCTTTTTAGTTAAAAATTCTGAGGTTGGCATTGACATCTTAAGCCATATTTCCTTAGGTTACATTTCCTTTGGCTTAATATTCTTTTCCCCATATTTCAACATTTTATTTTCATTCCTGACTTCCTGTTTCCTTAGCAAAGTTCTGATTTGGGAACATCTAACTCTCCTGGCTATCAAAAATGTGTTGTTAAGAATTTGTAACCCATATAGTATTTTTTTTAAGAATTTCAAAAACAAAAGTAGCTTGAGCCAGGTGTTCAAACCCTAATCAGATTAGGGCACTTTGTGTAAATAGGTGGGTCTCTTGTCAGCCAACTGGCGGGGCTTGAGCTGAGCAGCTCTGCGTGGCCCTCATCGTGCCCAAGGGTCCTGGTGATAATGAGACCACCTACCTTGAATGCTGAGGGTGCCCAGCATCTAAGGAACAGAGAGGAAGGCTCTGCTTGAAGGCTAGTGTAAAGCCAATCAGAGTTGCAATGGGATGCCCCATTACATATAATTTCTTCTGTTTTTGTGACACTGGGGATTGACCCAGGTGTGCTCTACCACTGAGCGGCATACATTTCCAGCCCTCTTTATTTTTTATTTTGAGACAGGTCCTCACTAAGTTCTCCAGGCTGACGTGGAACTTGCCATCCTCCTGCCTCAGCCTTCCCAATCACTGGAATTCTAGGCATGTGGCTGCTGCATCCAGCAGCCTATATAATTTCTAGAGAGTTGGGTTTGACATCGTAGCATTTAAAAACAACTAATTTATAAAAACGTATTCATGGTACCAGTCTAAGGGAACAATTGCTATGTTGAGAAGAAACCCAGGTACCGTGTTTTAGCTCGTTGGCTAAGTTCATTTCCCTGATTTCCTAATTGAGGAGCTGGAGGCTCAGCTTCATCAGCCTTGTCCTAGCTGGTAGCAGCCGGTACCAGGGAGCAGGTCCTCCTCTTCTCCACTACTGCGGATGTAAGGTGAGCAGGGCACCTGTCCAGGGAGGGGCTTCATGTCCCCTGGAATTGGACATTGACACTGTGACCTTTGCCTCAGTGAGCTCAACTTCTTTGAGTTTTTTAAACCCAGAGGGCAGATCATCATTATCACCGACTTTATCTCATGTCCTTTCACAAAGAGCTGCTTCCGTGTGTCCCGTGCATCCCCTCTTGTCACTTCTCATATACGCACGTGAGGAATGCAGGATTCTTCACGGTGAGTGACTTGCCAGCCTGCAGCTCAGGAAGTGTCACCGCCCAGTGTGAGAACCTGTGGACCTGGGTTCCTGTCCTCCTGCTTCTACTTGTCCGTTGAGTGACATTGAGTGAGAAGCCTGTCCTCACGGAGTCTTGGTTTCGGCTCCTGTGGATTAGGTGTGAGCTTACTGTTGCCATGCAGTGAGAAGGAGTGAGACTCACGTCACTTTCTGCCAGCCACGGAGTTCACAAAGCTGGGGACACCGGGTTTACATTCCGGTTTCCATACGCAGAACAGTGGGAGAAATGGGTCTTGCTCAGACCCCAGCCGTACTTAAGACATGGTGGCCGTGGGTCTGTCCGCGGTTGGTAGGAGAAGAGGCAGATGTGTGCTTGATTTAGTTGATAGGAAAGCCTTTCAAATTCCAGGTGCCCCAAGCCACACTCAAATTCTTCCCCACTGAACTTGAATCGCTTCTAGCGGGACCGTCTCCTGCTTCCTAGGTGTGGGACATCCCTGATGCCCCATCTCTGTGCCCCACATCCAGCCAATGCTCAGTCACATAGCCCGGTCTCCATCAGCCTCGACACCCCTCAGGCGTCCCAATGAGTCTCCGAGGTAGTCAGGGTTTTGCTCTGCAGTCTGAGCAGGTCTTTCCTTCCAGCCGGTTCCCATTGTGTTCTGCACAGTGTGGAAGAGACTCGGTCCTTTTGTGCTCAGGGTCAACCCAGCTTTCCAACACCACTGTAAAGCCCTGTTCCATTTGGGCTGTTTGGCTGGTCTCTCTTAACTCTCGGTGCACTGTTTGACCCCTGGGCAAGCCCTGACCTGTATTATTGATCCTCCTCAGTCCTCCTGAGGTGTCAGGTCCTCTTGCTTCAGAGCTTGGCCCCCTGCTGCTCCCTGCAGACCTCCAAGTGGACTTGCCCAGGGCCTTTGTCCTTGCCGTTCCTCTGGTGAGCTGCTCTTTGCGAGCTGTAGTGTGGCTTGCTTGCTCACTCTTTCATCACTCATTTCATTTCATGTCTTGGTTTAAGCATCCCCTCTGCGAGGCCTTCCTAAACCACCCTATTTAAGATCTGCATATTCTTTTCCCAGCATTTCCTATCCCCGTCTGTGTTTTATTTTTCTCCATGACAACCACTTCTGAGATCCTGTAACAGTTACTCACTTATGTATTGCAGATCTCTCTCACTTTCATGTCAGCTCCATGAAGATTGGGACTTTTTAAAGAATCTTTTGTTCATTGTACACCCGGTGTCTACCTGTTGCTGGTGCCCAGCAGGCCTGTCTAAGGCCAGCTGAATGAATAGATGCATGAATGAACTTGACCGTTGCTCTCAGTCAGCTCGCAGGGGCAGGAGAGGTGTCTTGTTGTCCATTTTGCTGTCAGACCCTGGCTTGTGGTGGACATCCAGTGACATTTGCAGAGTAGGTGGATGAACAGTGGTGGATATTGGAGGGGGCATGGGTCATGCCTTCGACCTGACCTGAGTGAAATGATGTAAGAGACTGTCTTCCGTGAGTTGTGGACAGGGACGAAGAAATGGCTTCAATTGCAATGTCATGTGCTTTTCTTCAGTGACAAATCAGCTTCTTTTTCTGTTGTTAATTAGACCAGAGACCAATGAGTGTGAAATCACAGAGGTTTGTTTAGAATAAGTCATAGTGATTGGGGCAGTGAGTGACATGTGGGCTCTTTTTCTTGTAGAAAGTGCCGTCCTATATCAAAACTACAAAGAGAAGGCCCTTGACCCTGACTCTGACGAAGAGTCAGAGCCCCAGGAACAGAAGTCGGAGGAGCGGGTTGTGATTCACCATAAGCCGCTGAGGTCCACCTGGAGCCAGCTGTCTGCGGTGAGTGTCCACCTGCTCTCCTGTCCGGGAGGGGAAGCCAGTGTTGTGGGAATCCCGCAGCAGCCTGGCCTTTACTCCGCCTACCAGTGGTCCTGGAACTCCGAGGGAAAAGACCCTGCAGGCTGGGAGATGTCTCTGGAAACTGCAGGTGCTGGTAGGAACGTGAACTTTGTACTTCGGATCAGGAAAATTAGGTCCTGACAAAGTGAGGTGCCTCAGGACTGGAGTGCTGTGGACTCTGGAAGCTTCCTGCTCAGTATCTTTTCTACCTAGTTTTTATGTGGTGATAACTCAGTGCGTCCTGAACTTTGTCATGGTCGTGGCTATTCACATTTACATGTGCATCTGCACGTATGCTTGATATATGTGCGTGTGTTACCTATGTACATGCACGTATGCAAATTACCTGTGCAAAAGAGGGCCTTTATTACAGTTCTTCCTTGGACATCTCATTTGAAATAGCGACATCTATATTTTCTTAAAGGTAATGAATGTTCCATCTTTTTTTGTGGGGGGAGGGTTACTGGAGATTGAATCCAGGAGCACTCAGCCACTTAGCCACATCCGCAGCCCTTTTTTATATTTTATTTAGAGACAGGGTCTTGCTGAGTTGCTTAGGGCCTCACTAAGTTGCTGAGGCTGGCTTTGAACTCACAATCCTCCTGCCTCAGCCTCCAGAGCTGCTCGGATTACAGGCGTGCCCTGCTGCACCTAGCTGAATGTGCCATCTTGTGTGTGTGTATCTGACACTTATTTTGGGGTTGATGAGTAATTTTTCCTTTTTGCATCAAACATCTTTTTGTCTTTTTGCCATGACGTAGTTTCCTCCTAGCTTACAAAATGTTGCAGTGTGATGTTTGATTGACCTGAGAGGGTCTGGGCAGAGCGTTTGTGGAGATCTAATGCGTTTGCAAGTTGACGTGGGTCCCGTGGCTGACTTGGGCAGTGGGAACAGGGCATCTAAAAGGAGCCTGCTCACCCCGAGGGTCCTCAGGCACTGTCCTGGCAGAGACGATGCTGCCTTAGCGGTGATCGTCACTCACTACCAGGAATCACAGGTACGTGGGGACCCCACCAGCACAGGAAGAGGACTCATGTCTTTTTCAGCTGTGCAGCCAGGACCGGGGCACTGTGTGCATGCTAATGGCGAGGATGACTTCTGGTTCCACCCACCTTCCCTTTTCCAGCCCATGTGGGTACTCAAAATTCTAGAAACCCAGCCGTTTCCCTCCACCTCCCAGTGTTGTTCTAAGGAGGGTCTGTTCATTCCAGGGCCTCCCAGGAGGCAGGCCATGGTGCTGCAGCGTGGGGTCCTGGAGCCTCGGGGTGCGGTGAGCAGGTGTGCGCACTGGAAGCCTGGTTGCCTGGTCTTCTGACACAGAAATCCGTTCTTGGATGAGTGTCCGCATTCGTGTTTTAAAGAAATGTCGTGTGCATGCAGCAGAATGTCTGTGAGCCAGGTAACACTTTGCAGCTTCTGTGGTGCTTTTCTGGTTTGCCTGTGGTGAGGTGGTAACACCTCTCCACAGAAATGCCGATGCTCAAAGCAGATAGTCGGATGAGCTGGTGTCAGGGCCCACAGAGGCCCTGCTGGCTGGCTGGGGCTGTCTGAGTTCGTTCATTGGCCAGCGTGGACCATCCTGTGGAGGATGTGCCAGGGCTGCTTTCTTGCTTTTCTCTGGCGGCCCCGTGTGTAAGCGTCGGCCTTTGAGTGCTCGGCAGAAGTGCAGGCTGTGGCGGCGGCACTCGGGCCAGCTCAGCTGCAGCACTGACAGCCGGGCTGCCACATGTGGGCCTCCTGGAGTCTGGCTGTCCTTTAGATGAACACATGCCTGTGCAGTTGAACAGAGGTGCCCGTCCTGCAGTCTGGCCACACACGTGGGCGTGTGTTTGTACTTGGCAAAGGGCAAACGTGCTGATGTGCCTTCTCCAAATACGGTTGGTGTCAAGGAGCTGTCTCAAGGTGAAGTGCAAAGGGACAACGCGGCTGTCCATTGCTGCCCCTGTGCCTTGGAGCTGCGTGTGCCCAGGAGGTGCCTGCCGTGTGTTTTTGTGTTGTTAGGCACTGCATTTCATCCAAGTGGCGCGGTTGGACTTTGTCACCTGGCCTTGCTGGACTATCTACCTGTGTTTGCTTTGTACTTTTTACATCTCCGTTTCACATAGGTTTAACTTTAATTCATTATAAAGTATTTGAAACATGCAGAAAATAATAAGAGTAAGAGATGGCTGTATGCTGCGCCCAGGTTGAACACGTGCTAACATTTTAACCTATTTGCTTCGGCTTTGGGGTTTTTAGACAGATCTGCTCAGCAGCCCCCACTCCTCCTTGCCTCCCCAGAGGAAATCACCATCCGGAGTTTTCTTTCCTTCCCAGATGGTCTTTCTGTCCACCAAAAAGATGTAACCAGCTCTCGGTGTTAGGAAAATAGATGTTTTAATGCCCAAATGCAGCTAATCAGTAGTAAGTGTGCAAGTTGCAGTCAGGGCCCTAAAGAGAGGCCACTTCGCAAATGATTAACAACCCCAGCTGTCCTCTCACGCAGTTGGCGCCTCCAGCTTCCTGTCTGAGCCAATGGCTTGATCCCTCCTTGGCGAGGAGCGGCAGCGTTGAGAGCTGGCCTCAGAGGGCTTCTGTGGGTATGGTTCTGCATATCCTTCCATGCCTTTTACTGTAGCGGATTGGTGGTGTTAGGGTTAATCTGTTTTTCTTTTTTTTTTTTTTTTTGGAGTGAGGATTGAACCCAGGGCAACTTAGCCACTGAGCCACATTCCGAGCCCTTCTTATATTTTATTTAGAGACAAAATCTTGCTGAGTTGCTGGGGGCCTTGCTAAGTATCTGAGGCTGGCTTTGAACTCACCATCTTCCTGCCTCAGCCTCGGGAGCTGCTGGGATTACAGGTGTGTGCCACCTCGCCCAGCTAGGGTTAATCTTACATGTGTCACTTTAACACAAAACTCTTCTTTGAGTAAGGCCTTGGCCCCAGAAAGAGAGTATAGGACAAGAAGTTTCTGCACATCTTGACTTCTGCTTGGACAGGAGTGGGTGACAGCATGTGTACATTAGCCACAGTTGATTATTTTCTAAAAATCCCTGTCTTTATTGCACACACCTGCCTGCCTCTTGGGATGAAGAGACTGTCTTATCAGCTGACAAGAAGGAGCGTTCGCTCTGCCGAGACTCCTGATGTGCGGAAACGTATGGCTGTGGCATAGGCCCCGAAGCCTGCCTTCTGTAGTGTAAGTGAGCTCTTCGTTTGTATGTCTCCTGTGGTTTCATTGGACAGTG
This sequence comes from Glaucomys volans, assembly GCA_020662805.1. Lineage (NCBI taxonomy): Eukaryota > Metazoa > Chordata > Mammalia > Rodentia > Sciuridae > Glaucomys > Glaucomys volans. Next base: position 1,771,606 of record JAJEJO010049789.1, read on the forward strand.
CCAGGTAGGGCAGGGCCCAGCCCCACAGGTGACAGACGTTCCCACTTAGTGTTGTGACAGGTTTAACTGTACCCTCAGGGCCATCTAGAAGGAAGGGAGGTAGGCTGTGTAAGGGAGGCGACTCGTGGGGCCTCAGCAGATTTGAGTGAGCTCATGGAGACCGTCTGCTGGGGTCTCTGCCAGGGGTCCTCCCGCTAGTAGTCAGGAGTGCAGCCTGGGCCCCTAAGTGTCCTGGGAGGGGACGGGCTCTCTGCACCCACACAGTAGTCACAGTGTACAGATCTGTTCCTGAGGCCCTGGACGTGCTCCCTGCAGGGGACACAGCTCCATGTGTGCACAGGCCTTGGGCAACATAGGCGAGTTTGAAATAACCCACGTGGTTGGGGCCCCCCGGCTTGTGGTGGGTGGTTGTGGAAGGGATTTGGGGGTTTGAACGTAAGAAGTCAGGTTTTAGCTCTGGAGAGGATGAGCTGGCGCTGTGCCCAGACCCAAGGAACCTGCCGCGCAGGTGCACTGCTCAGTGACTCACCTGAGTCGCGCATGGGGACCGAGCCAGCAGTTCCTGGACCTCTGGGAAAAGCTTGTGGGTTTAAAGGAAAATATTGATTGCGTTCTTCAGGGCTGGAACACTGGGTGCCTGTTCTGGTGGTGCCAGGTGTTCAGCCAGCGGAGCCTGGGTGACAAGGCAGCCGCGGGTTCCCAGAGCGGGTCCTCCGGTGGGACCCGGAAGTACCACCCCTTGGTGTGGGCAGTTTTTGCCTGGAGACTTTTCTTTCTGGTTTTCTTGCACCCTGCCCCCCGCACTGGGCGCAGGCTGAGAAATGCCTGTTGTGAAACCGTGTTTGTCGTCTCCCAGTGACAGCGCCAGGGGCAGGCGCGCTCAGCCGTGCCCTGACCCCGGTTATTTGCCATGGGGCGTGTGTGTGTAATTTCTGTCGCCTTGAGATGCCAGGTACCCCTGGACAGGGAGTGCAGGCTCCGGCGGCCGGGGCGAGGCAGGCACACTTTCCACACCTAATATAGTCATCCCCTCCGTCTGGTGGCTTGCTGACGTGTGGCTCCGTGCCATCTTAAATCATCTCCAATGGCTCTTCAGCTGACTTCAGATTTTGAACTCCTCGGCCAGGGGTCGGGGTTTCTGTTTCCATCAGTGTCCAGAAGCTGTGGCTCGTGTCACGGCGGTGTCGTGCGAGGTCTGGAGCAAGCACCCAGGTCTCTTGAGGGCTGGACTCGACTCTTCAGGCAGAGTTTACCTTTGGGAGAACTTCTGGAACTTGCAGAAGGAGAAAGGAAGATTTTGAAAAGTGGGAATTTTATACATATAATTCCATTCAGCTCAAAATAGACACTTTGGAGTCTTGCAGTTCAATCCGATGGGTCTTATTTTAGAACTTATATTGTGCTTACTGTGAAAGACACAGCTTTTGCTGAAAATCAGAGCTTAACAAATCTAACTAACCTGAATATTATTCTCTGCAGAAATGCTTCATGCACTTAGAGGTCTTAGTGAGCTTTCATTCTTTTTTCTAAATTTTCCCTCTTATCTGAATATTTAGTTGCTCATTGTCTTGTTTCTTAAAATAGTAACTTCAGTAATAAAAATTTTCATTTACAGTCTCACAAAGCTATTTCTAGGTGGTAAGGAATGCCTTTTACTCTGTCTTTGGTGTTTAAAATATAGCAAGTGCCTCATTTTCTGTGTCTGGCCTGCCCTTCGACTGGTAGGGTAAGCTGCTGGGCTGTAGGCACACACTGGTCACTTTCAGGCTGGACAGTGAGACTTCTGGAATGTCTGTCCCATCAACAGCAGTGGAGCTCCGTGGGCCTAGACCGGAGGCTCTAACCCGAGGTCGTGTCTAGCTGAGAGGTGCAGGAAGAGAATGGCCAGCCTTGGGCCAGGTTTGGGGCTCTGTTTGGTCTTGCCTTTCCAGCATAATTAGATTATGATATTCTCTTAACGTCTTTGAGAATTAACTTAGACTTGCGTAAGCAGGCCAGAATGTCCTCCATGTAGAAAAGAATCCAAATAATTCAGATAAGACCGAGGTCTTCTGTCATCATACCTACAGTCCCACCGACCTCTGTCCCCGTGGAGGGTGCTGGTCTCCATTTGGCCACACTTTGCTCAAAATCCACGTATGTGGACTCAAAAAATATAAGTTCACGTTTGTGCACAAGTAATATAAGATGATTTATAATATACAACTTGATTTTTTTCCAGTACTGGGGATTGAACCCAGGGGTGTTTTACCACCGAGCTTATTCACAGCCATTTTAAAATATGTTTTTACTTTGAGCTAGGGGCACACTGAGTTGCCCAGGCTGGCCTTGAACTTGGAGTTCTCCTGCCTCTGCTTCCTGCGTTGCTGGGATTCGGCCACCACGCCTGGCTCACCACTTGCTCTTTCAGATCTCCATATGAACTACAGTGTTAAAATTGGTGCACTTTTCTGCCAGATGGATGTATTTAGTCATCTTTCTTTGGGGGGGGGTGGTTATGTAGGCTTTGAGAATCTAACAATATGAACCACGCACCTTCTCTTTAGAAACAATGTGCACACATACATGTGTTTGTTTGTAATTTTTATTATATTTTTATATTTTCAGTTTTAGTCTGAGGATATTTTTTTCTTGACTTCGTCTCCAAGTACTGGGATCCCTTTGTCGTCGCTCTGTGTGTTGAGTGCAGTCTCTGATGTTCATACCACCCTTAAAAGTCTTTTTTTGGGCTGGTGCTGTAGCTCAGTGATGAGCACCCACTTCCCATGCATGAGGCCTGGGTTCAACCCCCAGCACCAAAAAGAAAAGTTTTTCTTTATCTGAATCACAGCAGTGTTGAATTTTACATATCTCTGTCTGAAAAATACAGAGAAATCAAGACCAGAACAACTCTGGTGGGACTCAGTAATGAAGGGCGGCAGGTGTAGGTATGTCAGTCTTTATGTCGCAGAACTGCTGAGAGAACAGTGTGGACCACGCCCCCCGGGGAGGCGGAAGCCAGACACAGGTGCTCCAGGAGAGCGGGCGGAGACTGGCACAGGGGTGTTCAATTTGATGGCATAGCTACCAAAGGTGCTCCGCCCAGAAACCTCCAGCTGAGACTCAGACAGGTGGGCTTATTTCACTGAGTAGAAAACCAGAGGGAGAGATTGACATGTGACTTCTTCATCTCCAAGTCTCCATCCAGGGCCTGCCGCCCAAAGCCCTGTGCTGGGCCCTGGGGATGGCAGGACAAGCCTCACCTTGCTCTCAGGAATGGTGACTCAGACGTCACCTGTCACGAGTAGAGACAGAGCTGCAGCATGTCCCCCTGCGAGGGTCATGTGGGTGCTGCTGTGAGGTCCTCAGGGGAGGAGCACCTGTCTGGAAAGGGGTTGTCAGTGTCAGAAGAAGGATGTCACCTGCTACCAGTGGTGTCCAGATGGGGAAATCCTTGGCAGAAATGTCACTTGCCCCGTCCTTGGGGTGATGGTGGGAGGAGTCGGAGTGAGGTCAGTGTAATTGGAGCCCCCATTCCCTGGAGAGCCCCCGTTCCTCTGATTTCTGGACAGCAGAGTGGCCCGAGGCCCTGTCCTCTACCAGGTTCCGTTACCTGCACTGGGCCATCTCTTCAGCCTGTGGCTTTCAGTCCATGCTGGGGACTTCCAACCTCTTACTGAGAAATCCACTGAACGGTGGACTCGGTCTGCCTAGGTTTGCCTTTGGGGCAGGTGGACAGGATTCGGTGGGACCGGCAGCAGTCCAGTCCACGGGGTGCAGTGTTCACACCCAGCAGGCTCGGGTGTCTGCAGAACCCTGACCAGGACCGTGGCTTCCATCTGTCCCAGGGGATGTTTGCCCTCTTGACCTTGAAGTGCCCTCAGGTGGGGTCCCCTTGTGGTGGTACTGCTTCCCGGACCAGGTGTGGCGGGAGGGCATCAATGGCCATGAAAATTGCTGTTGAATCTTTAAATAGGGAATTTGTCCTTAAAAACTTGTTACTTGAATTTTGTGGCTTTATCTGGGAGAGTTACAGCCTGCTGGTTTTCTAGGTGACAAGTCAGGACTGTGTCAGCCTCTTGGGACATTCATTCCCTGCATTTCTGTTATTTGAGACAGGAAGGCGTGTGGTCAGTGGACGGGGAAGTGTCAGTGGCAGTAAAAAACCTGGGGCTCAACCCCCTTAATGCAGGGGACACGCTGCCCTCCGCCGGGTTGTGGCCACAGCCGTGGGGCCGCCCCTGCTCTGTGCGGCAGGGGCCCCTTCTTCTGGTGCTGGTGGCCAGAGGAGCAGGTTGCTGTCCGTCAGCAGAGCCTCGGGAGCCCCGTGTCCACGGGGTCCGAAGCCTCAGCGTGAGCAGGCTGCAGGGCTGGCTTGCGGGCAGTGGGAGCTGCGGGAGCCGCAGGGCCATCGCAGGGTGACTGGCTTGCGTGCGGTGAGGTGACTGGCCTCATCCTGCGTAGAGTTTTGCAGCCTCAGGACTGAGCGAGGCAAGTGCTGGGTCTCTCCTCTATCAAGGCAACTGAGACTCTGGGACGTTACATATGGCTGCTGTCCTGCTGTCCTAGGGTCCTCAGGGGACCTGGAGGAGAGCCCTTGAAGCTTCCTCAGAGAATGGACGCGTGGGAAAGGGTGAGATGCTATGTCCCCTCAGTGGCTCCGAGTGTTGGCTCTGTCTTCTCCTGTGAAGTGCCTTCGTCCCTTTCTGTGCGCCAGCCCTTTCTTCTGAGGGCTCTCTGTCTATCAGTGTGACTCTCCACCACTGAAGCCAGACGTGAGGTCAGCGGGCCCTGCCTGTCCCTTGAGCTGTCCTTTCAGCTTCCATGTAGAACGGTCCCCTTTACTCTTGAGAGGATTGTTGGCGCCGGCCTTTCCCCACATAGGAAGTCACTAAGTGTGCTCTGTTGTTGGGCCAGGTACCCCAGTCGCTCTGTTCTGACCGGCTTGGCCCTGCGTGACGTGTGGGGTGGAACGTGGGGCTTCTGGCAGCTGCTTTCACAGAGGCTGTGAGCCCAGCAGCCTTCCTTGCAGAGTCCGTGGGCCTGGCCGAGCGGCAGGACTGGTCTGCGTTTGGCACACAAGGAACGGACGTTGCAGCCTGGTCTACATTAGTCGCTGAGAATGAGGAGTACGTTTGTCTCCTGCCCCGTGTGTGGGTCTGAGTGTGTGTGTGTGTGTGTTAACAAGAGACCAACACAAGTTACCCTCAATCCTTGGAAAACGTCAGGGTCCTAGTGCTCTAACTCTCGGCTTCCTGTGTGCTGCATTTTAAGAGGTGCCCATCAGGGATCCGTGGACGACTTCTTGCCAGTGACTAAGTGGTTCTCACTTGCAGTTTGCAGAATGCTAGCGTCTGACTTCAGACTGTATCCTGCTGCCTTGGGGATGGGCGGGCAGACAAGCCTGAATCCAGCCTGAACCAGGAGCGTAGAACGTGGTTCAGGAGAGGACAGAAGGCAGTCCCTACGGAGGGCTTTGGAGGATGTGGGACAAAGTGACGGAGTGAGTGGCACATGGTGCCTAGAGGGCAGGGAAGGCCAGAGGTCTGCGGACGGTTGGGCCAGTCCCTGAGGGAAGAGGATGGGATGATTCTGAGCCTGCTGTCCTGGCTGTGACCCGAGGGCCACTGCTGTCAGCGAGGCGCTGGGTGCTTGTGCAATAACGTCAGGTGCTGTTTCCTTCTCACCCGGTTTTCTGAAACAGGTTTTGCTTGGGATAGTTTTCTTTGGGAACCTAAGAAGGTGACTTGGGTGGCAGTGTTGCTCTGAGTAGCTCGCTGCTTTGGAGTGTGTCCTTGCTGTGCACCTGCCCAGGTGGACCTCAGCCCGCCCTGCCCGGGCCCTGTTGACGCAGGCCTGTGGTATGTGCCCCGGCGGCTCCCTGGGCTCCGACCCGCTGGCCTCCTCTGACTGTCATCGCTCCTTTCAGCTCCGCCTCCTAGGCCTTTGGTTTGGACCTGCCTCAGAGCCCTTCTCTCGTCACCTCCCTTTGCCTTGGCGGTTTGTTCCTTCTGTCTGGGGCGGTCACCTCTCGATTCTCCAGCTTTGCTTTGGGCCAAAGAAATGCAGGTGCTGATGGCATCCTTACCGGCTCCACTGGCGCCTCCCTTTGCCTGGTTTTGTTTTTAGGAGAGGATGTTGATTCTGAGACACTTTAGGCTTTGTCATTGAAATCACCCTTTTATTTCAAAGCCAAGACATATTAATTATAGGAAAATCAGAAAGTCCTGGTAGATAAGAAGATTAAAATGCATTGAAATCCCTCCTTTCATCCAGTCACATCCAGCTGCACCTGCAGTTCTGTCTCTTTTTCTCTCCTGGTGTTGTGAGTGACTTCCTGCGTCACTGAACTTCCTTCCACGCCTTCTTACAGCCCACGTACCCTTTCATCAAATAAGTGGGCGCTCGGGTCTTTTAACTGTCTCACTGGTGTTGGTCAAAAGTCCGCTTATCTTTTAAAGTTCGTTAAAAGAACTGATGGAGTTCTCTACAGCAAGGGCGTCTGCACGCGGGTGCCCATGCAGGTGTCCTGTCCTCCTCGGCAGGTGGGCCTGCGGGCAGGCGGCTGGCGGTGCTCCCTGTGCCTGTCCCCAGCCTCTTGGCTGCGGCTGCCCTCAGGCTGGTCTGTGCCACCGCAATTTATTGAATCCCGCGGGTTCAGGACTGTTGCTCATGGACTCGCCTCTGCCCAGGGCCATTCCTCTCACCCTGTGTGCGGCGGTGCCATTGGCTTTGCACGTGGGGAGCTCGTTCCCCAGCTGACTGCAGATCGGGGATGGGGAATGAGTAAATCAGGGCCCAGGCTCAGAAGCTCACAGAGGGGCGCAGGTCAGACAGAGGATTTTGTTTAGTGGGGGACATGGGAGACTAACCTGCAAGTTAGATCCCCCGGGGTCTCTGCTGCCAGCGGAGCCCCCACTGCGGCAGGAGCTGGGAGCACACTGAGATGCAGTTTTTGGGGTGTGCAGCAAGTGGGGCTTGATGTAGGGCAAGAGGAACTGCAGATCACAACTCTGGAGTTCATGCCGATGTTTCAGAGGCTGAGGAGCTAGGGCCGGGCAGGCTGGGCCTGGGTGGCCGACTTTGCTGTGACTCTGCTCTTCACTTCTAAAGTGGGGACAGTGGCAGTCTCCCTGCAGGGTTCTGAGGCTTGGGAAGAACAGTGCCAGGCGTTGGGGACCCGATGTTAGAATGGAGTGTGGGAGGTGAATTAGCCAGCAGGCGCTCGGACTGAGGCACTGGCTGCAGGCGGAGCTGGCTGGCCAGGCTGGCTGCAGATGAAGGCGTGCGGCTTGTCCCCTGGTCAGGCGCACACAGCGGAGGTTCTCACGTTCAGCTCCCTTCCTGTTCGCACTGTGTGCTCTCAGCTCACATCTGCGTGGCCTCGGGGGAGCGCGCTCCTGGAGCCCCGCCTGCCCAGCCTGGCTCACCGGGGTCTGGTAAGCCTGATGCTGCCTTCGCAGGCCGAGTGCTCACTGTTTGTTGAAATCCAAGAACTTTGGTGAGGGTTGTAGGATTAAGCTTCACAGCAGAAGATCAGAGACGTCAGAGTCTTGGACAAATGAACCAGCCATGTCACTGGACAGTTTTTAAATTAAATGTAAGAGTTCATTAAATGTGCCGGTGTCTTCTACCTTTCCTTTGTTCATTCATACGTACGTGTGTGGGTGTGTGTGTGTGTGTGTACATATACATGTAATTTTTGTTTATTTTTTCTCTGTATTTACCCACTACTCCTCAAAAGAATGATGCTGTCCCCTTCTTGACCTTGTCTGACCTTTGTGTGCGCAGCTCTCTGACCAGCAATGTTCTCAGGGAGCATAGCTTAGGTCAAGTGGTGGCTGAGGCTATTGCCCTGTGGGTGACGTGGGGCTTGAGAGAGCCTACAGGGTCTGGTTGCAGAGGACACTCTTTCTGGACCCTGACAGGCTGTTCTTTTTGGAGCTTTAAGGAGACTCTCAAATGGTTGCTGTTCCCGTGTTAATTATGGTGAAAAATCCCTGGGTCTTCTGTAACTCAGGGGTGAGTCTTTGTTGAATCTGTAGAAGGGACCGTGGAGGGGTTGGGTCCTGGGGCATAATTTGACTTTGCAGTCCCTTGGCCCTGAGCTCTGGAGTGAAGAGGCCTCATCCTGGAGCATCAGCCAGGAGTAGCCAGCTCAAGTTCAGCAAGTGAGTAAACCGCGCACATTTAGAGGCTTGGCTCAAAGGGGCATCCCGGTGAGCGAGCGCTGCGTGGAGCCAGGGTGCTCCTGCGTTACCCGCAGCTGGTGGCATCGATACCTGGCTGTGTTTTTTCAGTCTTTGGTTGTTCAGTCTCTGGGGGTCCGCCTGTGAATGCTGTTTTCCCGGCCGGTGGGGAAACCCACACCCGTCTTCTTGGGAAGCAGCATCAAGTCACGGGGGGCCCAGAACGTGGCGATGTGATCAGCCAAGATGCGCCGTTCTCCTTCCTCCCTCTCCACAGAGGTTGGACTGGCTGTCTGCACAGAAGGGTGGGTGCAGAAGGGTGTCGTGCTCTGCGTGGGGCTGAGCCAGGCTTTGCTACTTGTTCCTGCCAGGGTCCAGAGGACACTGAGCCATGTGAGAATCTCCTGACCTGGCTCTCGGCAAGGCGAAGAGGCTCTGGGTGACTGGCCAGTGCACTAACGGCGTCCCTTCCTGGGATAGTCCTGTGTGAAGCTGAGGCTGGCAGGTGCCTCAGTGTGGACTGCGGCCACAGCTGCCATGACCTGGTCACCCGGAACAGCAGACGCTTCCTCCTACAGTTCTGGAGGCCGAGCAGTCCAGGGTCAGCAGACTTGACCTGTGACGAGGGCCTGCTTTCTGGCTCATAGACAGCCCGTTCCTGCCGTCTGTTCTCATGGTGGCAGGGCCAGGGGTCTCTCTGGGCCCTATTTTTATAAAGACAGTAATTCAGCTGGTGTGGTGGCACCTCTAATCCCAGTGACTCAGGAGGCTGAGGCAGGAGGATAGCAAGTTCAAGGCCAGCTTCCCAACTTAGCAAGGCCCTAACTGACTTAGTGAGACCCTGTCTCAAAATAAAAAGGGCTGCGATGTAGCTCAGTGCTAGAGCATCCCTGGGATCAATCTCTGGTATTAAAAAAATGTTAAAAAAGGCATGAAGATGCTAATTCCATCCGCTGGGACTCCACCTTCATGATCTAATCACCTCCTAAAGATGGTCCCTCCTAAGAACCATCACCTGGGGTCTAGGATTTAAACATGAATTCTGGGGGGGACACAAACATTTAGACCAAGGTATTAAGAAGGCAATTAGCATGAATTTTGATGAAGTGTCTAAAAATTAACTTTTTTTAAAAAATTGGTGTATTGATTTTTTTTTAGATGTTGATAGACCTTTATTTTATTTATTTATTTATATGAGGTGCTGAGAATCGAACCCAGTGCCTCACACATGCTAGGCAAGCGCTCTACCACTGAGCCACAACCCCAGCCCCCTAATAATTAACTTTTGGACCTATATTTTAGTAATGTGTTTACCCCTTTATAAATGTCATAAACCATATTTTGGGAATAATATACTAATAATATACCAATAGAACACTGTAAGCTACAGTGCCTTTACCTGTAGTTAGTTGTTAATTTCTGTCTCATTTGAATGTGCAAGATATACAGGTTACAAAGACATGGGTGAAAAATTTTAATACTGATTGCAATGACAAATGTATAATTTGCCATTAAAAATTTAGAACTCTTACGTCATTAATGAGTTCTGTGCATTTACTATCTTAAAAATCCACACATAGGTCTTCCTATTTTTTAACAGGTCAGAGTTGTAGTCTTGCAAATTCTGCTCTTTTATTTAAATGAATTTTTATTCACTTAAAATATTGAAGATACTGACGTGTTCAACTTTGTCTAGAGTGTGCCATTGCCTGATTTGAACAGATTGATGGAATGATCATATAATGCCAACATCAAGGACCCCAAATTGAGTCGAGGTCTTAGAGCTTCCTAAACTATTTCTGCAATTCTGCTTGTTGTTGACATGCTCCAATCAACTTAAACCAACAAGGAGTGAGGTTGCTTGGCTGCGGGGTGTTCTCATTTGTACGAAGCTGAAGCTACTGATATGATTTTCTTTGGATTTTTTGAGATGGGTCTCAGTACATGGCCCACGCTGGCCTCAAGTTCACAAGCATGAGTGATCCTCCCACCTCAGCCTCTAGAGTAGCTGGGCCTGAGGCACACACCACCTCTGCCGCTGGAACTGTGTGTTTTAAAGTGACTGGCTTCCCCCGTGGGAGCTTGCCTGGCGGGCCCTGGACTTGTCTGAAGACCAGTTCCTTGTTTAGCATCAGTGAGGGGAAGAGGTCAGCTCTCCGCTCAGGAATAAGCGGCTTTATTTGGCCTCAGATCTGAATCCTGTTTTCACCACACCATCCACAATGAAGCTCAAACAGTGAGCTTCATCACACGGGAATTTTAAGACTCTATAGGTGCAAGCCTGTTTCCACACATTTTAAAAAACAATGCATAAGAAGCCTGGGCCTCAGGTGATTTTGACTTAGGTTTACAGGCAAGGTCACTGTTGCGAGTTGGAAGGTTCTGGAAGGTATTTCTCAGGTAATAGCTCTGTCCACGTTTTCGCCTTGTCCTTTCCCTCCTTCGCTGTCTCTACTTGATGCTGTCTCCCCCAGCCTCCTCCCGGGCTTTCTCTGCCTTCTGCTTCTGTTCTTGAAGCCTCCTTCTGGGACTCTCTTCCTCCTTGGTCCTCTGCCTCCACACTCCTCAGCCCCTGAAGGCGTGTGGCCTGCGTTCAACCAGTCCCTCTGGACACCTGCTCTCAGGTGCTGCTTAATTTAGTGATAGGGGCCTCAGGAGGACAGAATGTGTCTCTTGCTCTGTCCTGTGCACAGTTGGAAGGTCCGGGCCAAGAGGGCAGATGCGGAGGACAGGTCCAGGCAGTGCCCTGGCAGCCAGCCAGGAGGGACTGCTTTGTCCTAACCCTCCAGAGTGAATGCCCAGGCCCCCCAGATGTGCTCCAGTCAGCTTCCTTAATCAATCTGAAAAGCTTCCCGGAGCCTTTTTTGCTATCACGGTGGTGAGTGGGCTGCTGGGATTTCATGTGGGCCTGTGTGGCCAGAGGGGCGTTCTGCCACTTGTCCTGTCAGCATGAAGACGGTGACGCTCTGTGCTCTACACTCTGCCTTCTGCAGATGACTTCTCCCTGAATGGACCAACACCTTGAGCTCTGGGTCCCCCTCACATTGGATGGGGTGACTCTCAACCCCCAGCAGGGGGCTGGCGCCTGGAGGAGTCTAACCCCAGGGACTTCACCCTCTTCCCCAAAGAGTTTCAGGTTCGAGCTGCCTCTGGATGGGGATACCAGGGGCATGGAAGTCCTAGCTGTGACCTCACCTGCAGAGCTTGTGGGCAGAGCGCCTGCAGGTCCCTCTGCCAGGACTGAGTGTCAGGCAGGAAGTCCTGTGCAGTTCCCGCTGGGTGAGCACAGAGGCTCTGCAGGCTCTCCCTTCTCCTGGCCGGCCCCCTTCCCTGGGAAGTGTGGTGGAAGTCTTTTGCCATGAATTCTTGCTGACAGGTCGACCCAGGGTCAGGGTGGCGGGTGAGGCTGGGAACATTCCATGACACGTGGACGACAAAAAAGAATGTGGACAATTTGGAAATGAGCTGGCCTGAGAAGGGGTCTTAGTGATGACAGCCCCCCCAGAAGGGGGTGCTGTCCTGAGAGCAGGGCCCCCTCCAGGATTAGAAGCTGGCCCTGGGGCCGGCAGGCAGGATGTAGACCTTGCTGCTCCTGGTGGCTGCGGGCTTAGCTCCCAGGGCAGCAGCTCGTTTTCTTTATTATCCGATTTTCTGTTTCTGATTTGGGAGAGGAGAACAAAAATACTCAACCTCAAAGAACAGTGTTGTAGGCTCTTTCTAGTTCTTTAATGCTGAACAACGCAAATGTGTTATTGCGATGAAATACTGAGGATTGCAGAACCCCTCATTCAATATTTTGTTTGTTTTTTTTTTTTTTGGTACTAGTGATTGAAACAAGGTGCACCTAACCACTGAGCCACATCCCCAGCCTTTTTATTTTGTTATTTTGAGACAGGGTCACACTAAGTTGCTTAGGGCCTCACGAAGTTGCTAAGGCGGGCTTTGAACTTGCAGTCCTCCTGCATCAGCCTCCTGAGCCTCTGGGATTACAAGCCTGCACCTCCATGCCTGGCTGCTGAATTGAGTTTTGAAAGGCAAAGACGTATGCCTTGCCTAATAAGCTGTTAAAGTAATGAGTGAGACTCTATTTTGCTTTCTCTCCTAGGTAAGAAGAAATGGGTTGTCTCAGACCGTCAGCCAGGAAGAAAGAAAGAGACAAGAGGTACGCTTCTGCCGAGCAGGTGCTTGAGCCTGGGGAGCACACCAGGGGGCTGTGGGGGGGCTGTGCTTCTGTGTACTTGTGTGATATTGTCCTCTGGAAGTATGCTGGTTTGTTTTTTCTTTTTTCTTTCTTTCTTTCTTTCTTTCTTTTTTTTTTTTTTTAACAAAAGCAGCATATGGCCATTGTTACAAAGCTATCCATATCCAGCCCCCCAAAAGGAAAAATTTTATATATTTTAACATCATTTGAATTTAAGCAACAAAGGCACCTTATCTAGGAGTTTTAAGTAGAAGAAATATTTTGAAAATGAAACAGTCTAGAATTGACTGTTGGTGGAAATGCTGGCGAGGTCTGAAGAGTACGCTCTCATCTATAGACGGATGGACCCCTGGGTGTTGATGGCCCTGCTCAGGAGCGGCAAGGCAAGGCTTAGGTGAAGCTCTGGACTTTCTGCAAGTTCTCTGAGCTCTCAAAGTATACCAGAACTTACAGCTTACTCAATGACAATAGGGCTTTACAACTCCAGGTCAAACTCAGTGCAGCTCAAGGAAGCTGCTCATGGTGATAGACTGATGTTCTCAAGAGCTCTCCTGTCTTGGGCGTGCTGTGTGCACCCGTACAAGTGGGATCGCAGACTCGTTCCTCCAAGGACACAGGACATCCTCTACTTATTTCATTGGAATGGAATAGAGCAAAAACAGAAAGGTGCAGGATATTGATGATTTAAGTGTAAAGAAAGCCTAGTGTACTATAGTACAAAATTTCAGGGTACCCACCACTGAGAATTAGCAAAAGTTATTACGTTTTAAATTTTTCTTTATATTTTTAAAAGAAAATAAAACTTTTGATGAAATAGAAGTCTTGTTTTCTCTTGTTAACCCCACTCCCCTCTTCTCCCCAGAAACAACCATCATGAATTGGTACATAATTTTGCAACCAGTCTGTGTTTTTAAATCATAAATTATTTGTACATTCATGTGTGCTTGTGTTTTAAAATGTATGTAAATGATATAATTCTGTACGTGTTTTTCAGTTACTTGTCTTTTGCACTCAACATTTTTTTGAGAATTTCTGTGAATGTGTATTAGTCTGAACCATTCATTCCAGCCGCCCGGCAGTATTCCATTCTGTAAATACAGCCTTCTCAGATTTTTATCTGTTTCCCTAATGATGGACAGTGGGTATCACGGACTTTCCCCTTCTGTTGTTCACATTGTGACACAAACTATTTCTCTCACCTTGTGGACAAATTCAAGAGCTTCTCCAAGGTCCTCATTCCATTAGAACATCCTTGTCTTTTAAATCTTATGTATTTGGACTTTGTCTATTTCTATCATAATCTGAAAATATTTGTTCATATTTATGACATAAAAAAGTAATGACAGTTGGTAGGTGGCCATGCCTATAATCCCAGCTATTTGGGAGCCTGAGGCAGGAGGATTGCAAGTTGGAGGCCAGCCTCAGCAACTTGGTGAAACCCTGTCTCAAAATAAAAAAATAAAAAGGGCTGGGGATGTAGCTCAGTGGTAGAGCACCCTGGGTTAAATCCCCAGCATTACCACCACCACCACAAGAGGAAACAACACACACACACACACACACACACACAAACACACACAGCAACAAGAAAACCCCAACAGTCCCAAATCTAACTTTGTGGTTCCTTTCAGTTCCTACATAGCTATTTTTAGCAAGTGTAGCTTGATTGACTTTTAAGCAGTTGGTGACTCTGTTGCAGAATATTTTAGTGATTATTACACTAAACTCCTTAAGCTAGTGCTCATTCCCCTCTGCTCTCATCTATTCCGTATAGTTGATTTTATATTTTTGCTCCAATCTTTGTATTTTGGATCTGGCTGCAAAATCCTTTACCATTGATAATGCCTGAAGTCATTCCAGGTCACCGTATGCAGCCACCGTTTTTGGTCAGGAAGGGAATTTTCTTTAGTCTGCCTTCTATTTCTTGGGGCTGATTGTGTTGATCGCGTGGTCGGTCATGTAGGTAGACAGGTCAAGTGAGACTCTCAGTGCTCTTCATCTTCAGACCGTTATGTCACTTAGTTCCCCAGAGCACATCCTGGGCTGGACCAGCACACTTAAGTAAGACCTGAGGTTCTAAAGCCCTTGGATGCTAACGGGGGCAGCGAACCCCCAGATTAGCCCTGGGAACCTGCTGGGCACAGTGCGGCCCACCCGGTAGCAGCCAGGGTCCACCTGCCTGCGCTGCCAGCTCCCTGGGGCGAGGGCTTGAAGGGAGGGCAGAGGTCAGGTGGTGAGGCCTGGTTGCCAGGGGTCTGCAGGAAGGATGTGGGTCTCAGGCCTGAGGAGTGTTCCCGCCCCTCCAGGGAGGACTTCTCCCTGTGTCGCCGACCTTGGAGGATCCATATTGGACCCTGCTGAGGAGAGCTGAATTCCCGCACAGGGCGTTGGGGAGGACGCACAGGTGGGGCTGGCATGTCCGTCACTCACGCTTATCAGGAAAACCACTGTGTGCCTGACACCGAGATTCCGCAGAATCCTTGCTCCTCCTTGAGACAGTGACGAGAGGAGGGAGGGCGAGTGCTTGTTGACAGTCACTCCCGATCGTGTGAGTTTATCAGAGAATTCCTGTGGCTGATAGTAAACTTCGTGTGTGAAGGCGTGCAGTCCTGCCGGAATAGTGACTGCACGTTAGAGAGCGAGGGGGAGAGAGAGGGAGAGAACGAGCACACACAGGAGGATTGCAGAGAAGGTGCTTCTGAATCCCAAGTGGTGGCCATAAATTCTTCCTGTCCCCGAAGCAGCATGCTTTGAAGGCAGGGCTGGCGGGGATGACCCAGAGGTTAATTAACATCCCACTGAGATTTTATGACGCCCTGGCTTCCTCCCATGGATTCCAGCCTCTGCAAAGGCATGGCCTGGGGACACGGTCTCTCCTGACCCTGTCCCCACCGTGCACAGTGGCTGTTCCTCGGGACTGGGGCGTCTGGACCTCCCTACAGGCAGGACTGGAGCCCAGGCGTGCCCCTCTGTGCGGGACTGGGGCCCAGGCGTGTCCCTCTGTGCGGGACCGGGGCCCAGGTGTGTCCCTCTGTGCAGGACTGGGGCCCAGGCGTGCACCTCTGTGCGTTCCGACGTCAGCCGTCCCGACAGCAGAGTGCAGAGCTGCGTTGAGCCCTTCGGCTGACCTGATGAGTGAAATGGTCTTTCCCCTCCCAGGCCATCTTCGAAGTCATATCCTCGGAACATTCCTATTTACTCAGCTTGGAGATCTTGATCCGGATGTTCAAGAATTCTAAGGAACTGAGTGACACGATGACCAAGACCGAGCGGCACCACCTCTTCTCCAACATCACCGACGTGTGCGAGGCCAGCAAAAAGTGAGTGTGCCCCACAGGCGGCCCTGCCAGGCCTGGCTTGCCGTGGACACCACGTGTCCCATGTCAACCTAGCGTCCCTTCCGTTGGCTTCTGTCTGTGTTCCCTGAGTTTTAAGCTGTGTTTCCAGTGGCTGGGGACAGACGTCACGGTGGACAGCTGCCTAGGGTCCCCTCATCCCTCTCCCCAGCCCCCACATCTGTTCCCCCCGCCCCTTCCGATCACATCAACAGAGTCATGGCCGGGTGCCCGTCTGAGCCACTTGTATTTTAGAAGTAAAGGGGAGCCTCACACTTATTTCCGTCTTCTGTGGGCCTCTCTGGCTGGACTGCAACTTTACTTTCATTACAGTTGCTTTTTTGCTTGACTTCTTTGTCATGAAAAGTAGATAAAATCGCATAATTAATTTTCGCACTCTCAAAGCTCGTATTTAACATTCTTAATGATTCTCCGTGTTTGCTTATCTTTTGTTTTTGCTTAAATATTTCCAAGTGTACAGAGTGTTTTACTTCGGACTCCTTCAGCATTTAAGGACATTTTCCCGTGTAATCAGAGTGTTATGATTATGCCCACCATTGCTCTTTTTTTTTCATTTATTATTTTGGGATTTTTTTTGGTACATAAATAATAGGTTCACATGTTTTAAAAATCTGTAAGTTTCTACAGTCGCAGTGTTCTTCCTGTGCACTGCTCCCTGGCTGCCTGAAAGACCAGGCGAGCACCCTCGGTCTTGTGTGTCTTTGTGGAAGTCGTTTATGATTCTGTGCGGAGATGTATCATTTTTGCCTGGGTCTGCTTGCATCATAGCCTGTCGTGAGCTGCGCCCTGCCCCTGACTGTTCTCACCTGCCTCTTGGCGATCATGCCGTGTCGATGTAGGAGTTCCTCCATTAACTCCCCCCTTTCCCTTCCAAGGCATTCCCTGAGGACAGACTTCCCAGGAGGCGCAGAATGTTGTCAGATCGGTTGATTCACTAGGGGCTGCGCTGTTGTTATTTAATTTATTATCTAATTAAACGTTGATGTGTTCTGATTTATTGCTCCTTGCTCACTTACTAGCTGAGATATTTCTGTAAAGGACAACGTACTTCCATCAGCAAATGTCCCCGGGGGAGAATTCAACTATATTCACCGATGCTCCCCCTGTTCATCTTAGCCATCTTGGGTCCTTTTCTCGCTGCTGGGAGCTTTAGGAGCTACGGGGTCATGTTTTCCAGCGCTTTCCTCTGGCCAGGAATTGGCCATCTTCCCTGGTGTCTGAGGCAAAGTGGATTTGTTGTACGGCCTCCCAGCGAGTGCCCGGGTGCTCAGTGTTGAGTGGTTTTCCGCTGTTTGTGCCAACTGGAAAAAATTCCAAATTTATAGAGCAAGAAGTACTCAGAGCGATTCACAGGTACTCCAGACTCATCAAAACAAGTATATTAAATATGTACACGTTTTGTATATTAATTATACCTCCACAAGTCATAAGAAAAAGAAAAAAAAAAAGAAAGAAAGCAAGAAAAAGAAGCCTAGGTTTTATCCCCATGCCACCAGCACGGCTGTTTCTCACCTGTGAAGGTGATAGAATAGACGAGGGCTTGCTTTTCATATAGCTTATATGCACTCCCCTCTCTTTCTCATGAATGAAAGCACTTCCCATGAACTCCCTTCAACCTTTCTTCATTCAAAAGACAATTTGTATGAGAGGTTCCCTTGTGTGGGACAGCTGCTCCTCTCCCGCAGACCCGAGGGTTCCCCAGGTGGGGTGTGGGACAGCTGCTCTTCTCCAGCAGACGGGAGGGTTCCCCAGGTGGGGTGTGGGGACAGCTGCTCCTCTCCCGCAGACGAGAGGGTTCCCCAGGTGGGGTGTGGGACAGCTGCTCCTCTCCAGCAGACCCGAGGGTTCCCCAGGTGGGG
>JAJEJO010049789.1:1789199-1810274 GCA_020662805.1 Glaucomys volans
CCAGCAGACCCGAGGGTTCCCCAGGTGGGGTGTGGGGACAGCTGCTCGTCTCCAGCAGATGTAAATGTGACTCTCCTTTTAGAAGTGGTTTAGGCTCTATCCCTCCCATCCCCCTTTCTGGGCTTTAGGACATCTAGGTCTCACTGTCACAAGGAGTCCACTGTGTTCTCACATCCCTCTGTGCTGTAGCCATTTCGTCTTGGGATGGTGTCCTAGAGGTAGCGTTGGTGGATAGGGGTGTCAGTGCACGTGCAGTTCATCAGTCATTGCGGTTTCCCTGCGGCAGCGGTGCCCTTTTGCAGAACTCGGGTGTGCACAAGTGCCTGCTTCCCCGCGGCCTCCGCAGCAGAGAATGCCAATAAAACTTTACGTTTCTGTCCGGCTAATGGGCGAGAAGGACTGAGTATGGTTTTAGTTGGCATTCCTCTCACCACCTTTCCCCTGTAAATAGGAGCCATCTGAGATATTTGTTCAGTCCGTATTAGTGGTGCTGTTATTTCTCTGTGATGTTGAAATTAATGAGAATTTGAGGGAAGTACTTACATTCCCAAAAGCAGGGAAAAGAAGGAGTTTTCTCTCTGCCGAAACTCCTGCTGAGAAGATAGAAGCAGAGACTGGAGACATGCAGCACAAGCCAAGGAATGCCTGGAGCCACCAGAACTGCGTCTGGCTCAGCCGTGTGGGTGTGCACAGTCAACTTAGCTAGTTCCAGGGAATCCGCTTAGCAAGGCGAGGGGATTGAATTCTCCTGCTGAGAAAGGTAGAGGCCAGTGCAGGCGTCCTGTGCGAGAAGTTGACAGAATCACTCTGCAAGTAGAAATGATGGACATCACTGAATCCTTCAAATACCAGGATATTCAAGTCAAGGTACTCGCTTAAGCTTGGAGGGTGTGTGCCTTCGTTGTTCGATGATTGAGTTGTTTGGCATGGGATCCTTACCATTTCTTGCAAGCTTTGTGTGGCAGCCTTTGCAATAGGGTGTGCTGTTGCGACTTGCTAGCCAGGTCTCTTGGTGAGCCGGGCTCTCGGAGTCCCAGGAGGAATAGCGGAGGTGGTCATGTATACGCACGCTGCGTGGCCGTGGGGATGGGTTCTGCCACCTGGCAGTGCTGGGAGCTCATCTGCCCCAGCATCACCCTGGAGCAGTGCAGGGCACTGTGGCTTCACTGCAGCTGTGGGGTCGCGAGGTGGTGGGAGCGGGTCAGCTCCCGTTTCCTGATGGGACCCCTCCTATGCTCAGTCCACTGTTGACTGAAGAGTCCAGCAGCATATGACAGTGTAAGCAGTGGTCAGTGAGCATGTGGAACGCATCACTCCCTGTGGGTAAAATGGCAAGATAGAAAATCCTTGGATTGGGAGATGTACAGTAGCGGTTTGAGTTAATGTATATCTACACAATGAACAATTGTACAACCAATAAAATGATTTCGAGGAATATTTAACCCATTGACCCCGATGTGGAACACCTATAAAAACTTTAAACTGAGAAACAAGTATACCACTTGTTTTAACTTTGAAATAATATTTGAATATTTATTATGTTCACAGAATTGAGAACTTGGGACTTAATGGGTTAATAATAGGACAAAATTTTCACAGTTCAGATTACATATCAGGTCCAAAGAGTGGATTTTAAATTGCATTAGATTTTAATAATGTGGAAAGTAATTTATCAAAACATAGAGGTTGATAGAATCGTGAATCTTTTAAATTTCTTAGTGATTTTCTGTGTCCCTGTGTACAATGTGCATGACGATTCTGTGGGAAAAAAATAGTGGGAAATGGGAGCCACAGGCCAATCAGGAGGGTGCTGGGGAGTCAGTGATGGACAGATCCACAGGCCAATCAGGAGGGTGCTGGGGAGTCAGTGATGGACAGATCCAGAGCAGGTCCACCCTGGAAGAAGTCATTTTTCTTAAACTAACTTAGATTAAATTGTATCTTAATATTAATCATTTATAAAATTCAAATCTCTCATGATTTTATTTAAAAAGTTTTCATTAACATAGTAGCTTATTTTGGACTTTTTGTCTGATTTTTATTTTGAAAACAAAATTCACACACTTAGAGAAGAGGAAGGGATCCGCGAGGGGAGGGGAGGGCGAGGACCAGAGCTTGTCACGGGCATGCCCCAGCGGACCATGGTGGCACCTTTGTTCTGTGTGGTTAACATGCACTAATGAAAAACTCCAGACTTCTCAGTGTCCCTTAGAGAAACTCCAGACTTCTCAGTGTCCCTTAGAGAAAGACTGAAACACCCTCATCCTTGACATTTCTTTTTGTTTTCAGTTGAACTGCAGTTTGATGGGGTGACTACCCGTGGAATGTAACGGTTGCATGTCACCCATCTGGGGGCTCCTGCCTGCTGCCCTGTGTCCTGGTGGGTGACAGTGCAGCCGTTGTCTGGTCCACCTCGAAGCGGTCTGTTCCGCTCAGCTCCCACACCACCCTTTCAGGGTTCAGAGCCCATGCCACGGTGCTCGGCCTACTCGTGGGACTTCAGGAGTGACTCTGAGGTGCCCTACCTCAGTGCCACCAGGGGAGACAGTCCAGTCCTGAGGAAATGTGAAATAAACTCTCCCCGAATCAGCTGGCGTCTGTGTGGACAGCGTGAGCTGACTTGGCCATGCCGTCCAGCCTCCGCGCTAGGGCTGCCCTGGTCCCTCTCTCACCCGGTGAGAGTCTGGCTGCAGGTGGTGGCGTGTTGCCTGGAGGTGGAGGTCAGAGCAGCGTGGAGACCGGGTTAGCAGAGTGGTCTGGGCCCCTTGGTAGGGGCCAGGTTCTTCCCTGTTGCCAGTAACGAACACCACCAGGCCCTTCTGTGTGCGTCCACATGATTTGAAGACAGGCAGGAAGGGACAGTCTACCCAGGTTCTGGCTGGATTGTGTGTCCGTGGTGTGTCCGTGGTGTGTCCCTCCAGGTCCATTTCTTATGGCAGCACTGTGAGCCTCTTACTCCACGGGCTCCCAGGTTCCAGGGCGTGCCAGCGGTGCCATCTGGGCTGGGGGAGGCTGGGGGAACGTCCCGGCCTATGTGCAGAAGCACCCCAGGCGGGGCACTCCCTCTGAAATGGCCAAGCTTGGGTGTCACTGGAGGTCATGGGCTTAGGCGGTGGCGAGCATGGGGGGCTGCTGTGTGACTGAGGAGTGGGTTCCAGTCTTTGTTGGGGAACCTCAGCATTGTCAGTGTGGAGCCATTTAGGATGAGGAAGGACCTGGTGGGAGGCACTGGAGAGAGCAGGTGGGCTTTGCCGTGGGGGTCAGGATGGTGAGATTGGAGGCAGTCCTGAGCGGGACAGCCGGCAGGACTCCAGATGCTTAGACCGGACTCTTCCGCACCAGGCGGGAAAGGCCGGGGTGCAGCTTGCCTTGGTCTCTGCCGGGTTGACTGTGGTGAGGTTGGCTCAGCCCGGGTGCAGGTGGAGGTTGGGGCTTAGCGGGGGAGATAAGGAGGTCACTGGGGGCATGCTGAGTTCCAGTGACCGGAGTGAGCTGGACCCAGAAAGTCAGAAAGAGCTCCAGGAAGCCCTTCGGTGGTGACGCAGATGGGAGCTGTGGCAACTCTAGTGGGAGTTGGGGAGGCATCAGAGGTGGCAGTGTTTGCGTGGTGGTGACCCCCAGGCTGTTTGGAATGCAGTCTTTGGTTCCCTAGTGACTTGGGGCTCTGCTGGCTTGAGTAGGTGAGGGCAGGGACAGTTGGTGGCAGTCTCAGGCAAACAGGAGCAGCCCCCTCCCCCCCAGTCACCAGTGGTGCCTTGGAGTGCACAGGTGGAGTACTGCCAAGGCCAGGGGCAGGATTTTGGCCTGGAAGCACCTAAGGAGCCTGGGGTTGGGACAGAAGGACAGTGACTAACTAGGATGAGCGGCCCTTCCTCCAGTCCCCTGGCACAGGGTTTGCCCCACCTCCTGTTCCTTGGCGCTGGGGCCTGGCAGCTGGTTACATTCTGCCCTCTTTCATAGGTTTATAGGGGACGTAGCCTCCGGATCCTACCCGGGTCCCCTCCCAGGAAGGGTGCTGCTCATTTATAAAACGCTTTCATCCGTGCACTGTGGTGGCTTCGTTTTGACGCGCTCCTGCATTGGTAGAGTGGAATCGCTCCCTTCAGTGCCTGGCACTCCCCTTTCCCACCCCTCTCCTGCTCCCCTCCATGCACTCTCCTGGTCTTCCTGCTATTTATTGCATTTTAAATTGGGATAGGCACAGGGGTGGGAATCACGGGGTATGTTCATGTGTGTGCATAGCGTCATTGGTGGGTTTCCTTCCACTGTTCCTCCTCCTCCTCTGCCTCCTCCCTCCCCTCCATCCCCTTTCTCTGCTCCACTTGTATTTTCATGGGATTCCCCCCACTCACCCTTTTTTCTTATTTTTGTCCAGCTTCCACATAGGACAGAAAACATTCAGCCTTCAACTCTCTGAGTCTGGCTTATTTCACGTAGCATGATGGTGTCCAGTTCCATCCATTTACTACCAAATGGTTTCATTCTTCTTGATGGCTGAGTAGAACTCCGTTGTGTGTGTGTCCATTTGTGTACTGATGGGCACCTGGGCGGTCCGCAGCCTGGCTGTTGTGAATTGTGCTGCTGAGAACAGTGATGTGCCGGTATCACTATGGTGCACTGATTTTAGATCTTTTGGATAAACACCAAGGAGTGGGACGGCTGGGCCACATGGTGGTGGCAGTCCCAGTCTTTTGAGGAACCTCATTCTGCTTTCCAGGGTGTACTAGTCCGCAGCCCCACCAACAGTGTGCGGGTGCACCTTTCCCCAAGTCCTTGTCAGCGTTCACTGTACCTGTGACTGGAGTGAGATGGAGGCTCGGTGTAGTCTGGCTTGCCTTTCCTTGATTGCTAGGGATGTGGAGCATGTTTGGTTATGTTTGTTGACCGTTTGCGTTTCTTTCGAGGAGTGTCTGTTTAACTCTTTTGCCCCTTTACTGATTGGATTGTTTGGTGAAGTTTTTTGAGGTCTTTATGTATTCTGGATGTCAGTCCCTGGTCGGAGGCCAGCTGGCCAGCATCTTCTCCCCCTCTGGACTCTCCCTGCACACTCGTGTTTCCTCTGTGGTGCGGAGGCTTTGCAGTTTGACGCCATCCCACTTGCTGACTCTTGGTTCTGTTGTTGAGCTTTCCTTTCCGAGGGATGCCAGAGCGAAGCCCTGTGAACTCAGGTACTGCCAACGCGGCTTCTGGTCAGTGCCAGGGCAGAGCCGTTGACCTCCCGACCTGGACCGCCTTCTTCCCCCCAGCTCTGCTGATTCCTCTGCTTCAGTTTATGAATTCTCCTCGATTCCTGCTCTGCCTTCTTTTAAGGACCAGTGATGTCCTAAAAGATCCTCGACCCCTGGAAATAGGAGTGAGGTGACTCCTTCCACTTAGAAGTCAGAGACTTTCTTCCCAGCCGCACCTCACACAGCAGATGCTCTGCCCCTTTGCTTAGTTCCCTTTTTTGAGGGGGGGTACCCAGGGATTGAGCCCAGGGGCACTTAACCACTGAGCCACATCCCCAGCCCTTTTTATTTTTTATTTAGAGGCAGGGTCTCACTAAGTTACTTAGGGCCTTGCTAAGTGGCTGAGGCTGGCTTTGAACTTGGGATCCTCCTGCCTCAGGAGCTGTGGGGATTACAGGCATGTGCACCACGCTCAGCTGCTTGTGTGTGTGTGTGTGTGTGATTATTCCTTCACAAATATCTGTGCACTCAGAATAATTTCTAGATAATTGCCATATTAGTGGAAAAGACCTACACGCGTGATTAACCTATATTAATTTGCAACAGGTTATGAGCCAATTGCAGTTGTTTTAAAATGTAAGATGCACCCCTCATGAAAGAGGAAGACCATCAGGAGAGAAATGATCTATTGCACAAACTGAGTAGTCACTGTGCCGTTCTGTTCAGAAGCTCTCAGGTCTAGGTGAAGTTCACAGGTGTTCTGGGTTAGAATGTTTTCTGAGAACGAAACTTAGGTGTCTTTGATATTTTGTAAGATGACATATTTCTACCTTCAGTTCTGGGTTTTCATCCCTCCATCTCCGTGATGTCACTGTCTTTGTGCTGTTATTTGTACCTTATCAAAATAGGCTGCTGAGGAACTTTTGCAAGGTCTTAGTTTTTCTTTCTTTTAATTCCATTAAAAATTAAGGCATGAGTGTTCCTTTGGGAAACCACTTGAAGCTCGAACTTTGCTTGTTCAGTTTTTGCAGACTAAAATAAAAATATCCATCAATGTGCTTTTGTGTCCCGTGGAGCCGAACTGTTCCCAACACATAATGAGCGGCCATGCCAGCTTCCCCAGTTCCTGCTCTGTGTAGCAGAGTGAGTGACAACGTGGAATGCGAACAGCACTCACCCAGCACTTGCTCCTCCACCAGGTTGTTTTTGCCTGATGTTAATCAGAGCATGGTGAAATGGAAACATCACGGGACATTAAGCGCTGTTCTAAGTGCACATGCTTTATGAAATGACTGGATATTACCGAAAAATGGCATTTTGTTCAAATAATGGCCCAGTGTCTCTGCATCATGAAATATGCTTTCTACTTGGTCATTAAAATTCTACACTTCTCAGTGCATTAATCAGATACCAGCAAACCTTCTAAAGTCTTTCATAGAATTAATAAGCCTGTCATCCTTCCTAACTCCTAACACTGAATTGCAAGAGAAAGCATTTACGTTTCACCAGGCTGGGGAGTGTGGAGGTCAGTAGCGGAACCTGTTTGGCTTTTGCTTGGAGTGTGGCTGTGGTGGTGGTCCCCGGGGCCAGGGTTCCCTGTGTACCCAGCTTGCCCCGTCGCGCAGCTCCCTTGATCTAACAGGCAGACCTTCTTCATTCTAAAACCTGTTTCTTCAGCTGACAGTTGAAAGACGGTGACACCGAAGCTGCTCCTGATGACTTTCTCTGATGCTGTCTCTGTCCTGAGATGAAGGGCCAGCGTTCCTTTGAGACTGCCTTCAGGCTTTCCTCAGTAACGTGGCTGTCCTGGCCCCTTGCTCAGCCCTGGTCAGTAACCAGCGTCTGAAGTAAGAGTGAAATAAATCAGTAGAGATTTGCGTCTCATTTCAAGTAGAGAAATAAGGACTGCAGGTGTCGTAATAGTAGACGGGGTCCCTTTACTTCAGATTAAAGAGAAGCATTGCAGGTTCTCTGAAGTCTCTTGTAAAGTCGTCAGACCAAGATGACTGATTAGGGACCTGCACTTACCTTTGCTCCCTTCTGAAATCCTGGGAGAAATGACCAGAAAGTTGGTGCCTAGCTCACGAGGATTAAGAAACCAAGGAAGGGAAATCGGGTGCATGCCTGTGAACGTGGGGACTTGGGAGGCCGAGTCAGGAGGAACACAAATTTGAGGCCAGACTCAGCAATTTAGTGAGACCTCATTCCAAAATAAAATTAGAAGAGGGTTGAGGATTAGCCCAGTGGCAGAGCTCTTGCCTGGCATGTGTGAGGCCCTGCTGTTGACCCCCAGCTCTGCAAAAAGAAACAAACACAACAACAAAGACGATAGCAAAAGTGTTGTGGAACCTGGAATTCCAGTAACTGCTTCAGGCAGTCCAAGGACATTTAAATTAAACTGGTAGCGAGAAAGACAAACAAGTAAGCAGATTTAATTGCCAGAACCTCTGAGAGGCTCAGGAACTGATGGAGTTGGGAGGAAGCTGTGACCAGAGATAGGGGCTTTGGGAAAGTCTGTTTGAGAAGTTGCCAGACCCCAGACCCCTCTCTGGCTGGGCAGTACCCCTTTCCACCTCTGGACCCAGGAATCCAGGCCATGTGGCAGGGTGGCGGGCCCCAGACAGGTGGCCAGGACAGAACATCAGGAGGCCTGGAGCCTTCTGCTTCCTTGGAACTCCGCTGGCCTTGGTCCTTGTTCATCCAAGGGCGATCGGCACTGTATGGCTTAAATGGCATTTCATGATTTTTATCAGTGATATCTATGTTCAAATATATTATTATGATTATCATTATTAAGTTTTACAGGTGACAACAAGCTGAAGTTTATAATACCCAAATGTAAATCCTCAGACTTTAGCAATGTATCCATTTTACATATAAAGAACTCAAAAAACTTAATACCAAAAAAAACAACTCAATCAATAAATGGGCTAAGGAACTGAACAGACACTTCACAGAAAAAGAAATAAAATCAGTCAACAAATATGTGAAAACATGTTCAACATCTCTAGCAATTAGAGAAATGCAAATCAAAACTACACTGAGATTCCATCTCAGTCCAGTCAGAATGGCAGTTATCAAGAATATAAGCAATAGTAGATGTTGGCCAGGATGTGGGGAAAAGGCACACTCATACATTGCTGGTGGGACTGCAAATTGGTGCAACCACTATGGAAAATAGTATGGACGTTCCTCAGAGAACTTGGAATGGAACCACCATTTGACCCAGCTATCCCATTCCTCGGTTTATACCCAAAGCACTTAAAATCAGCACACCACAGTGATGCAGCCACATCAATGTTTATAGCAGCTCAATTCACAATAGCTAAGCTATGGAACCAATCTAGGTGCCCTTCAACAGATGAACAGATATAGAAAATGTGGTACATATACACAATGGAATATTAACCATAAAGAAGAATGGAATTATGGCATTTGCCCGTAAATGGATGCAGCTGGAGAATGTCATGCTAAACAAAATAGGCCAATCCCAAAGAACCAAAGTCCACATGTTTTCTCTGATATGTGGACGCTGATTCACAATGGGGGTGGCA
The DNA here is from genome assembly GCA_020662805.1 of Glaucomys volans. Lineage (NCBI taxonomy): Eukaryota > Metazoa > Chordata > Mammalia > Rodentia > Sciuridae > Glaucomys > Glaucomys volans. The sequence goes on from JAJEJO010049789.1 coordinate 1,797,922, forward strand.
CACTAGGGAAGAGTAGAGGTACTTTGGATTAGACAGAGGGGAGTGAAGGGAGGGGAGGGGCCGTGGGCATAGGAATGACAGAATGAATCAGACATGATTATGCTATGTGCATATGTGGTTATATGACCGTGTGACTCTCCATCACATATAATCAGAAGAATGAGAGGTTATACTCCATTCATGTATGATGTATCAAAATGCATTCTACTGTCATCTGAAATGAGTTAGAACCACAAAAAAAAAAATACTAGTAAAGAATGTATCCATTTTAGTAACATTTTGGACAAGTGCTTATTGACTGTGAATCTTAGCTTCTTCCTCTAAAGGGAGGATGGTTTATCCCACCTTGCAAGGTGGTTTTGAGAGAACGCAGGTAAAGTGCTTAGCATGATGCGAGGTAAGCTCTCCAAAAGCGGATGCTTGGTTGGTACTGCTGTCGTGCTGAGCATCCGTGCTGACACTGCAGTGTCTCTGGGTTTCGCATTGATTGACGTTGACATGGACCCCTCTTTGCCTGGGCCAGCATTGATCCAGGGCGAGGTTAAAGAAGAGGTTTTCTTTTAAAAACAGAATTTAGCACAGTGGTTTGCATGAGTCTGTTTTTAAAGGTGGTTGTGGCACTGTATTACAACATCTTAGCAGGGATTTTTATTTTGACATTGAATGAAGTCTGAGTAAATGGATTCTTACATAATCTTAAGCAGCGTAATTTAGTTGTGGGTTAGGTGAGAACTGAAGTCTGAGTCATTGCTTTCTGCCAGCCTGGTGTTTTCCCTGAGAGAGAGGAGGAGGAGGAGGAGGAGGAGAAGCGGGGAGAGAGAGAGAGAGAGAGAGAGAGAGAGAGAGAGGAGCTGTGGACCATGTCTCAGAGCAGGCCTGGGCCTGCCTCAGCTGCCACTCATTCTCCTGGTAGTTTGGTTCGTGCAGACCTTTGGGCCCACGGCCTGCCTGCTCTTTCTTGGCCTGTTTGCCAGCCTTGGCAAGCTGCAGGAGCCCGTGGGTTCTGGGTCGTCCCATGGAGATTTCGGCTTGGATAACGTCCTGGCTGGGGCAGAGGGGGTGTTTCCAGGCGTGGTCACTGGCTGCTGTCCGTCCTACTCTGGAGTGGAACTCTGGGAAGAGCCAGGGTGGCTGGGTTTGGTTGCAGCGTTTGCTCTGCAGTACGTTTCCAGCTGTGGACTTTGAGCCATTACATGGATGTTGGATTCTGCCAGTTGTGAGTGGAACGAGCAGGACCACACAGTTTTTCTGGCTGATGGAAAAGATCTTAATGTAAACTTTGTGATCCAGCCAAGTTAAATCCTGCACTTGATTTAAGCTCACCGAGGAGCAGTTGGTGGATTGTTCTGGGCGCACTCTGGTGAGCTCTCGTTGCTCATGGTGCTGCTTCTGCTGTAGGTACTGAGACTGATCTTATTGCCCCGATGTCGTCTTTGATAGCATGTGGGAAGTCCCGTTATTTCCCTTTTGCTGGTCAGGGGATTGAGGCCCAAATTCATTATATGAATGTGCTTAAAGTCTTTCCCTTCAATGGCTCAAAACTAACGAGTGCTTTGATTCCTCAGAACACATTCACCTAGACCACTTGTGCAAAAATACGTATAGTATTTTAAAAAGCTTTTAATTAATTTATTTTTCTGGTACAAGGGATTGTACAAAATTAATTTATTTTTCTGGTACAAAGGATTAACCTAGGAGCCCTTAACCACTTAGCCACACCCCCATCCCTTTTTATTTTTTTGAGACAGGGTCTCCTTGTGTTGCCTAGGGTCTCTCTCAGATGCTGAGGCTGTCTTTGAACTTGTGATCCTCCTGCCTCGGCCTCCCAAGCTGCTGGATTGCAAGCATCAGTGCACCTGGCATTTCTACAGCATTTTAAGTGCAGTTAGGAGTTTAGTCTGAAGAAATAACTTCCGGGTTAGGCCTCTGCCAAGGATGACGTATCCGGAATGTCTTTGGGAATCACTCCCTTTGATGTGCACCACCCAGGGAGCTGTGCAGAGAGAGGCTGGTTTTATTTCCCACAGGAACATCTTTGACCCCTTAGCATAGAGGGACCTTGACAGCCAAACACATCTTGTTTCCTGTCATGACTCTTTGGCTCCTCATGACATCGCCACCCTGTCCTGCCCTCAGGCAGTGTCCCCAAGCCCTGTAAAGGGACGTTGGGTCTCCCTCTCAAGCAATCTCTGCATGCGTCGCCACCAGCAGCGTGCTCTAGAGGTAAACAGATGGTTCCAGAATTGTCCTGGGGTCCACTATCATCAGGTTAAAAAGACGCCCCAATAACTTCTGTTAAATACTTTGAGATACTTCTAGGGTGACCTGAGGAAGAAAAGAAAATGGATGTTTGGAAAGTGCTGATTTCATTCAGAGTATAGTTTTCCCTTTCTTGGTCTGAAAAATCTGACGCATCCAAAATAAACTCTTGTAGAAAGATTTTGTAAGACTGTCTTAGGAAGTAGAAGACTTCTTTATCCCTTAGAGGTGATGTAAACACTGACAGTCCGCCTCAGACCTTATTTTAACTGTTTAGAATGTCAACTGTGTAAAAAGCTGTGAAGATCGAATTTTCTTGATAAATTTTGAAGTCACTTGTCTCTTCAGTGTTCCCCAAAGGCAGGTAAATGCTGCTGTGAATATTAATTCGGCATATTATTCCCTGTTCTGTAGTTTTTTGAGGATGTGGATTAAATCATACAGCTTGTGTTTTTGGATTTTAGAGGTATATCTGTAGAAAAATATCCCAAAGAACATGTGTACATGATGAATGGTATTTGTTAAAGAATTTAACGGATACTTTATCTATACAGTGTTTTCTTTGGATTTTAAAAAAGGTTTTGGGAAATGATTTAGACTTGGAAAAAAATTTGGTGGAAAAGTTCCATGGAAATGTCAAGATTGGCTAAGATTGACCTTGTCACTTGTGGGGGATTCAAACAAAGGTCCCTTTGTAACCAGAAAAACTGTCTCTGTATCGGGAGTCCGTTGGAATTTCTTCTCCAGCAGACGAGGGTGATGTGTGCCATCGGGACCGGGCACAATGGCAGGGCTTGTGCTCACCGCTGGGCTTCCCTCCCCCATTCTCCTGCATCTCGTGTGTGTGCAATGCACACCGCCCCGCTATGCATGGCAGATATCCGGGAGCTGTGAGTAGATGTTTTCCAGGACACCTTCCCTGGCCCATTCTCACAGGCTGGGATTTTACTTGAGTCTGTTCTGCTGAAAAGGGAGCAGAAGTGACTGAGCCATGAAACGACCCTCTCAGATTTTGCTAAGTGAGCATCGAGGTAAAGATCTTCAGGAGGACTGCTGGGTGCAGCGGTGCATGCCTGTAATCCCAGCGGCTCAGGAGGCTGAGGCAGGAGGATTGCAGGTTCAAGGCCAGCCTCAGCAACTTAGACTGTAAGCAACCTAGTGAGGCCCTGTCTCAAAAAATCAAAAAGAAGGGCTGGGGATGTGGCTCAGTGGTTAAGCCCCTCTGGGTTTAATCCCTGGTACCAAAGAAGGAAAGATCTTTGGGAGGACCGGTTTTTAAAATCCACACACAGATGCAGCTGTTTTGTCTTTCATTTCTGGGGCATCTGGCGCAGTCGCTGAAGTGCACGCTCCGCAGGTTTGATGGTGTGTAGCCTCAGTGCGGCCTCCGTCTGCCCCTTCCTGTTTGTGCATTGCGTGGCCCTGTGCTCCTGTGCCTCCTGGTCGGACCTCCCTCTTCCTGTTCCCTCCTTTTCTCCGTCTTCCTGGCCACTCTCCAGTTGTCTTGCATAAAACGACTTTTGTGATCAGAACATAATTTTATTACTTTAGAATGTCAGAATATCTTTTACCATTTATTGATGAATTTAGAGATCAAGATGTCATTTTATTAATACTTCTGAGAGTGCACAGTAGGTGATTTTCTGTCACATATGAGCTATCCTTTCCAAGAGAGGGAGAAAAACGTATGATTACCTAGACCCAGAGCCTTCCTCCCGGCATGCTGTGCTCTGGACTCTTTGCGTTTGGACATCCAGATGTCGGAGCCGGAGACACTCACGCTTGCCTTTGCCTGTTGTATCTCGGGTGGCCTCAGCATGAGCTGATCCCAGCTTTGAAGACTAGTGCTCGTTGCCCACGCTCGGTTCTAACCTGCTGTGGCTACTGCACATGCTGTTGCTCACCACCACCTGTTTTCTCTTCATCCATCAAGTAGCCACAATCTCACATGGAGGGCAACACTGGGCACCCTCCCTTCCCTCTTCCTTCGCTCCCTCCTGAACGGGCCCACCCTTCCGCTGTCCAGTTTCTTCTCTCTGGGATCTTCAAATGAGGAGCTCCACGGGAGCTATGAAGTTTGTTTTCCAAAGGTAACGGCCGAGTCTCTGAATGTGGAATTTTTTGAACATTATATCTTGCTCTTTGATAAAGTATTTTGAGTTTTGTTTATGGATCCTTTATAGAGCCCCTGCTGTATACCAGGCACAGGAAACAGAATGGTCAACAGAACCAGCAAGGCCCTGTCCTTGTGATTTGGTGGGGTCAATGCACAGGGCAGGCACCTCTCAAACTGCAGCCAGGACCTGATCCAGGGACCCAGGGAAGTGGCCCTTTCTTGCCCCTCACTTCCTCTCCTTTCCTTTCCTTCCAAGTCAGATTAATGCGAGAAGATTAATGGCCTGAGCCGTGTTTAGAAATGCCAGGCTAGGCACATGTTGTCAGCTATTTTATATTTGCAAATAACCATTAAATGGGCAACCGGGATCAGAGGACCCCACATTCCTGCAGTACAATTAAACTGATCATCTAGGTACAATGTGAATATTTTCATTTAAGGAAAAGCAGGTCCTGAGTTGAGCATGGTGGCCCAGGCCTGTAATCCCAGCAACTCAGGAGGCTGAGGCAGGAGGATCTCGAGTTCAAAGCCAGCCTCAGCAAAAGTGAGGCACTGAGCAGCTCAGTGAGACCCTGTCTCTAAATAAAATATAAAATAGGTCTGGGGATGTGGCTCAGTGGCACTCCACGCCCCTGAGTTCAATCCCTGTAGCCCCACTGCCAAAAAAAAAAAAAAAGAAAAGCAGGTCCTGGAGCATGTCACATTTCAAAATAATAAACATGCTTCTAGTTTGAAGGCATCATTCTTCAGTTTCCTTGCTCTGAACGAGTTGTGCTCTGGGGGATCTGGACAGTCGATTTATCTAGCCCGAGGAAGAGTCGGATGTCTGCTTAGGTTCACTAGAAACTCCCATGACATCAAGTCCTCAGGTGGCGTTCAGGGTGTTGGACTTTCTGCAGCTCATGATTGCAGTTTCGCTTCACACCCTCCGGGTCACTGATTGGAAATAGGAAGTGGAAATTGTAACACCCGTCAGCTGCGTGGCCACTAGATCTTTGGCTGGACCCAGATAGCGCCTCCTGCTGTTCGCCTGTCCCCGCAGGGCACCGGTGTGCCTGAGCTGCTGCTCTTTCTGGCTCTGGGGTTCACCCTTCCCAGGCTCATGTCCAGCATGGGGAGCCAGCGCCTGCCTTGCTATTTCCCTCTCATGCTGTAAGCAAGTGTCCTCTTCATGGTCATTGAGTGCCATGCTTTTTGTGATTTTGGTGGTGATTCTGCTGTTCAGAGTGGCCCCCAGCATTGTGAGGAGGTGCTATGGAGTCTCCCAGGTGCAGGAAGGTCACGCTGTGCCGAATGGAGGGAATGCGAGTGCCAGACGCGCCCACAGTGCTGTCCTGGGTTGTACTTCCAGGGCTGTAGTGCTGTGTGCACGAGGACCGTCTCACAGAATCAAAATGACATGCACGGCAGGGTGTCTTTAGATGAAAACATGAGACGGTGTTGCACATTGACCAGTTGATGGAATGTGCCTGGAGCCTCCTGAGAACCCAGCCCTGGGTTTCCAATAGGGGTGACATGCTGTCCAGGGCCCACCAGCGGGCACCCACAGGACAGTCACAGAACCTGGCTACCCCGAACAATGAAAATGAGCAATAAACACGGGTCTGGACCCGGCCAGCTCCTGCTGTCTCTCTCATTACGCCCTAAGGGGCAGCAGGAGGATTTAGCTTAGATCTAAGGACAAAATGGCTTTGTGGTAATGAAGTCACTAGAGCCGTGAAAAACCCCTAGTTACACTTGAATTGCGTGTTTCGAGTGTCGTCAAGATAGGGACTTGCAGAACTTGCTGGGAGTGGCATTGCTGAAAGTGGAGGTGGTCACTGGAGGTCACCTGTACCCGCCCTCCCTGCCCCGTGTGACCTGGGCAAGCTTCCATCTTGCTGCCCCAGCGCCCAAGGGTGCAAAGGGAAGTGCACCTGCTTCTCTGGGCCATGGTGGAGGTGAAGCTGGTTGGCACATGTCGTTAGCAACCTGTCTGCCAGGTTCTGCACACACGTGGGAGATGGGGGTCGAGGAGCTAGGCCTGCCTGCAGCTCTCTTCCGGGCGTGGCATGTCAGCCAGCTCCATCGGCATGTGACCATACCCATAGAGGTCCATCAGCGGTGCTCCTCCACAGCCCCTTCCTGCCCCTGCAAATCCACCGGTCACTGCCTTGGGCTCCCGCCAGCTTGGTTTAAATAATTGGACTTAGCTGCTGATATGGCTTTTTCTGGCTCAGATCATGAATAAAAATTGACAGGATTTCTCTGCTGGTTGTAATTCACCAAGACCACACTGAGAATTTGAAGAGATGGCTGGGCATAGTTTTTCTTCCCCTTACTCCTTCTGTAATTGAACCATAAAAGTTCCTGATTAATTACAGTTCTTAAGAGATATCAATTATTGCAATTTGCAAACTCCAAAGCCCTGTATAATCAACGACAAACATTTTACAGCCACACATTTGTCAAAGCTGGATGGTAATTGCAGCAATTAATTTTTCCTCAGTTCAAATACCATTTTGCAGGTTAACAAAAGTTTACATCCAGTGGCTTCTCTTTGCATATTAACATGAGACTTCAGGGTGTGGGACAGATGGATTGATATGCATATAAAACTATTTCAGATAAACAGTGTGTTGCTTTTCGTAGCAACTGAATGAGAACCAGAGGTTATAGAGGGTCCCCTGCACACACTGGGGTGGGGGGAGGCAATGGGCTTGTAGGTTCTTGACAAGAAAAAGCAAGTGTAATCCATCCCTGACATCTCAGTTGCTTGCTTCTATGTAAAATATAAATTTGGGGGGTTGAAATGGATTTCAGTACTGTTTTGCTTCAGTGGGATTCGTCTCAGGTGCCCCTCATGTGCCCTGTGATCTGATGATGGTGATAGAGGCACAGCCACCACCACGATCCATGAGCCAGACGCTGCACTGAGCTGGTTAACACGTTGTGATTTAATCCCTGCCCCAGTGTATGCAAGAGGTGGCCTTTCCTTTTTAGCAGATGAGAAAGAGGTTGATAAGTCGTACCCAGGTGCTGAGCACTCCGACGCTTAGTGGTAAGCCAGACTTCAGACGTGACCTGACTCCAGGGTCCTCCGCAGGAGACACTCAGTGGGGTCCTTGTGGCCTCAGGGTGGGATGGCGTGGGTCCTTCTGAAGGGTGGGGCCCTAGGCACTGGGGTGTGAGGCACGTCAGCCACTCTGGCCCTAGCGGCCCAAGTGTGAGCTCAGTATTGGCAGCTCTTCTGATGTTGGGGGGAAAATGGGGAACCTGGATGTGTGGGCGTGCTCTTAATTTTAGTGTCAGGGAACTAACTCGGATTTTAAATGCACGTGCGCCTGCCTTGTTAGCGCCATTGCAGGGCTGGGCCCCCCGTGGAGAGCTCGCCGCGCTCTGCGGGTTGGTCATGTGGTTTGAATTAGCCTGATCGCATTGCATGGGCGGGCTTGCGCCTGGGAACCACGGCATGCTCCAAGTTCCCTGGGACCCCTCTACGAGTTGAGCCAGGCTTGGAATGAAGGAAGGAAAATATGTCTTCATGTATTAGGGTCAATGCTGTCACCAGAGTGTAGGGGAATCCAGCAGAGAACCTTCACGTGCACCTCTCTGTAGTGCATGTCATTGGAGGCACTAACAACACGGTTGTGTAGCTTTCAGAAATGAGGCTGCTTAGCTTTCCTTCACCCCCATGCTAAAATTAGATGGGTGACCATTTAAATATTCCTTTTTAGGTTTTTTTTTTTTCATATTGGAGCAACTAAGGGATCAGATCTATTATCTGTTTGTCCACATGAGTGTTTATATATACTTGATTTTTCTCCTGACTTAAAGTAGTTAAGGAATTTGAGTAGCTCTGGCAAGAAGGCAACTGAGAACACGAGGAGAAATGCTTGACATTAGAAAATCCTTGGAGGAGAGGAACATGCCTGTGTACACACAGGAGAGGAAGTGGCCTAGGGGACCGTCCCGTGTTGATACCGAAATGTGCTCTGAGCATCTAGTATGGTTTCCCAGAAGAGGGTCTCCTCGGTCTCATGCTTTTAGCCTCTACTCTGTTAAAAAATCAAATTTACCACTGTGTTCTAAGAGCATGAGAGTAGCTGGGTGCGGTGGGCACGCCTGTCATCCCAGCACTTGGGAGGCTGAGGCAGGAGAATCGAGAGTTCAAAGCCAGCCACAGCCACTTAGTGAGGCCCTAAGCAACTCGGTGAGACCCTGTCTCTAATGAAATACAAAATGGGGCTGGGGGTGGCTTAGTGGCTGAGTACCCCTGGTCTCGATCCCCAAGACAGAAGAAAAAAAAAAAAAAGAAAGCAGAGAGTAAAGGTCAGGCTTTGACCTCTGGAGAAGTGACGGCATCGCTGTCATCCTGTTTTCCAGGGTTCTTTAAGTCGTCATGGTTGGACTTTAGACCCTGACTCTGCACCTGCTGTGAGTCAGTGTTGAAGGATTTACCTGCACCTGCAGCTCACAGTGCAGAGCAGCATACGGGGACTGTCCCTGCCGCCCCAGAGGCCACGGGCATCACGGAGCCTCATGACCCGCAGGTGTCCTTAAGCCTCCAGGGGAGGGCACCTTCCTGTTGGGAGCTGTTTACTATACTATTCTATGGGGCGGCTAAGATGGCGCCTGGCGGTAACTGGCCACACGTGTGTCTGGCTCGTGCTTTAAGCCTTTGTCTATGATTGCCCGTGCACGCTTCACGTGAAAGTTCTGTGATTGGTCGGCTGAGGGTATAAGAGAGAGAGAAACAGAGAGACACGGAGACAGACAGACGCACGCACGCATAAGGGCAGAGACAGAGACACTGAGATGGGAAAGGGAAGAAGAAGAGGGAGGAAGAAGAAGAGGGAGGAAACGGGAGTGGGGAGGAAACGGGAGAGAGAACGGGAAAGAAACGGGCGCGCAAGATAAAGAGCTGCATACACATTCCAGGGATCGCGTCTTTGTTGCGGGTGACAAAGACCGCGATACCTTCCCTTTCCTCTTCTCCCACCCACCTTCAAGTGAGTCTCCAGAAACAGCTCTATACGGAGTTAGTGTCCGGAAACCTGGAGATTCGTAAAGGAAAAGCAAATTTTTATGGACTTTATTTTTCAAAAATCCTGAGTTCTTTTACAATTCCTATAGTTAGTTCTCTGAAGATGAATTCGCCTCCCTTTCAATGAGGGTGCCTGCCTTGGTTGAGGGCTGTCACTGACAGAAACAAGAGGACTGATCAATCTGTGAGTGATTTTTCGTTCACATACTGCTTCCCCTGGGACAGTTCTTGTAGCTGAGCTAGGGTGTTGAGTCCCCCAGCCCCCGAAGGAAACTGTTTATACTGTATGCTTTGTTTTGTGTTAGCAAGAAGCCATTTGTTGTGGTTTAGACGTGGCGTCCCGCAGAAGCTCACATGTGAGACAATGCAAGAACGTTTGGAGGAGAAATGACTGGGTCATGGCCTTAACCTAATCAGTGAATTGATCCCTGATGGGATTAACTGAGTGGTGACTGGAGGCAGGGGGTGTGGCTGGAGGAGGTGGGCACTGGGCTGTGTGGCTGTGGGTGTGTGATTTGTCCTGTGAGCAGTCTCTCTCTGCTTCCTCATCACCGTGTGAGCTGCTCCCTCTGCCACACTCTCCCACCGTGATGTTCTGCCTCCCCTCCAGCCCTGAGGAATGGAGCCTCCTTCTATGGACCGAGACCTCTGAAACCCTGAGCCCTAAATAAACCTTTCCTCCTCTGCAGTTGTGCCGGTGGGTCCTCAGTCACAGCAGCGAGGGTCTGTTTTGCATGTCTGTGTTGAGCTCTGAGGAAAGACCTGGAAATGGCATGAAGCTCCCTGGGAAGGTGGGTAAGACCACCTGGAAATGCACAGCATTGCAGAAGGCGTGGTCCAGCGCCAGCTGTCCCCGCAGAGAGCAGCTGCTGTCCCCTGCAGCCGTGCACACCGGCTTTGTCAGCATAGGTGCCAGAGCAGCTTCTGTCTCCTGCTCGAGGAACAGGCACAGCTGTGGACGCCGTGCCGCCACGTGCCAGGCAGGGGCTGGCTCGCTCTCCAGCTCAGCAGCACTGTCTCCTCCCCCGGTGTGCCGCCCCCACATGATGGCAGACAGGCGGCTTCCTTCATCTTTGTCCAGCTCCCATCGCTGGGAGCCAGCTCTGTTCCTGTGGGGGACGGTGAGGCTGGGAAGTGTGGTTGGAGTTCCTCTTGGAGAAGTGACGTAGTGTGCACGTGTGTGTGCACGCACGTGTGTGTGTGTGTGTGTGTGTGTGCGCGCGTGTTCTATGCACATGGCCCATTTCCTCTCCAAGGAAAGGAAACTAGAGTTGGCGAACTCCCTGCAGGCCTGAAGCGATTGCTCCGCTACAAACAGGCACAGTGTGTCCTCGTGAGTGACAGTCCTGGAGATGTGGCCTCAGCATCCTCAGCAAGAGGTGAAGGAAGGTCCCTGTGGTGTCATCGTTCCCCAGCCCCCACGCAGGCGCAGACCCTTACCTGGGGGCTGGGGGAAGGCTTCCAGGCAGGTGCGTCAGGGGCTCTGGGAGGTGCTGTGTGGGTAGCAGTCCGCAGTTGGAAGTCTGGCTGGGAAGCTGGATTCCGTTGTTTCAGAAAAGGAAGCTGATGTCTCCAGAGGAGGTCAGAAGGGGTTTGGTAGGTTCCTTAAAGGTGGATTGAAGCAGGAAAGAAACGGGCAGAGACCATGAGCAGCCTGGCAGAAGCTGCGTGCGTTGAGGCCAGAGCTGCAGCAGAGGAGGGAGGAGAGGGTGTGTGTGGACAGGAGAGGCCCTGGAGCCTCTGCGTGTGGCCTGTGAGTCGCTGACGGGCACAGGCGGACAGATTGAAGAGCACACATGCTGTAGAGACTTCTCCAACGGGACAGGGGCGTCTGTGATTCAGAAGTCACCATTCCTAAAGAACATTGAAGGCTCCGAGGGGAGGTAAGAGGTGTGAAGGAGATTTTCTGAACATTTCCACCCTTCTGGAGTCAATCGCGGTCCGTGCGGCCCCTCGAGGGCCTCGGGAGGGGTGGAGGCCAGGCCTTGCCCAGCTCCTGAAGTGCTCCTGCGTTCCTGGGCGGTGGTGTCTTGTTTGGTGAGTGGGAAGGACGCAGGTGTGCTCTGGTGCAGGGCTGTGAGTGGGGCCAGGCTGGCTCTGCCGAGGGCGTCCTGTGTCTGGCCTCCTGTGTGACCCGGGACATTTTGGCTGGCCGCCTGTCACCAACCCTGCAGAGAGGCTTAGCATTCCCGCAGCTCAGCTCTCCGCTCTGGGCTCCGCAGACTGGCTGCAGACTGCAGTCCCTGGGCCCGGAGGCACTTCCGTGTCTGCAGTTTGGATGTCAGGAAGCTGAACATCTGGGCCCCAGGCCCCAGACCCTGCAAGCAGGGCAGCCATTATGGTTTGACTGTGAGGTGTCCCCAAAAGCTCACGGGGGAGACAATGCAAGAGGGTTCAGAAGGGAAGTGACTGGGCTGTGAGAGTCTTCACCCAATCAGTGAATTACTCCCTGGTGGGGTTGACTGAGGGGACACTGGAGGCGGGTGGGTTGTGGCTGGAGGAGCTGGGTCATTGGGGGTGTGGCTTTGGGTTGTATATTTGTACGTGGCAAATGGAGATCTCCCTCTCTGCTTCCTGATCGTCATGTGAGCTGCTTCCCTCCTCCACGCCCTTCACCATGATGTTCGGCCTCACCCTGAGCCCTGAGGAACGGAGCCTGCTGTCTATGGACTGAGACCTCTGAAACCAGGAGCCCCAGATAAGCTTTTCCTCCTCTGCAGTTGCTCTGGTCAGGTCTTTTAGTCACAGAGAAAAAGCTGACGAGAACAGCAGCTCTGCTTGACTGCTTTCTGGGTCACTTGAAAATCCATGAAGCACCTACTGAAGGTGCTGTCCAGAGAGGAAAGGGCCCTCTGCTCCAGCAGAGTTGGCTGATGAGCTCGCCTCCGTCCATGTCCCTGTGTCTGGCCTCCAGTGCCTGGCCCTGTGGCTGTGGCCGGCCTCCAGTGCCTG
>JAJEJO010049789.1:1810284-1846720 GCA_020662805.1 Glaucomys volans
GGTACCTGTCCCTGTCCCTGTGGCTGGGCTCCAGGGCCTGGCCCTGTCACTCTGCTGGCCTCCACTCTCTCCTTTGCACCTCTGGTCTGCCCCCCTACCTGCTTCCCGCCCCACCCTGCTGTGCCAGGTTGCCTTTGGAAAACACCGGAAGCCTCCGAGGTCCTGGCACTGAGCATCGGCACTGAACTGCTGCACTGACTCGCTGAGCTTGCAGCCCAGGCCCAGGCTGCCCTTGGTTCCGTCCCACGTGCCCTCCTGGCTTCCCTCCCTGGGCCAGTGCTTCTTCAGCTCTGTGTCATGGACCAGAGCTGAAAGCCTTCTGAAAGTCACCGATTTCTTGCTTGCTTGCTGTTCTGGGGGTCAGGAGTCTGAGACCAGTTTCGCTGGGCCTCAGTGGAGGTGACGTCTGCAGGCGAGAGGGAACCCGCTTCCCCCAGTTCCTGGCTTCTGGAGGTCACTTGCTTCCCTGCCGTGTGATTTGTCCTCAGAGCCAGCTGTCCACCTCTTCTGTCCTCTTGGATTCCTGGCTCTGTCCTGCCCTCTCTGCCTGCGTCCTACCTCGCTCTTATATGGACTTCTGTGACTACTTGTGATCACTTGGATAATCCAGGGTGATTTCCCGTCTCAGTGTCACTTGCCATGTAAGGTGACGTGTTCACAGGAGGCAGACACCTCTGAGGGCCTCAGTGGAGCCTGTCACAGGAGGACAGGAGGCTCTGGAGAGAATCAGGGTACCTGTGTCTCTGCGGGGCCAGCTCAGGGCTCTTAGTTGGGACAGGACTGCTTCTTCCAGGTGATCAGGAGGCCGGGACCAGGAGCTGTGTCCTCGCATGCAGACTGTTCCACTGCCACTCAGCTGTGGAGACTCGCTCGTTTTCCCTGCTTGCTTGCTCTCTGTGTGACTCACCGAGGAAGTGCCAACCCAGGACCTCAAGGCCCGAGCTGGACCCTCCTGATTCTATTGAGACTAAGCTGGTGAGAGTGTCCTCCTGGGACTTTGAGTGGATCCACCTGGGGTAGCATCGTGTGGCTTCTGCCACCCAGACTTTCCCGGGGCAAACGGGCCTGCTGTCCTGGGACTGAGAGGACTGGCAAGGAGGAAGGCTGCTGGCATCCTTTGGAAGGCGCATCGTGAGTTCCGGTGGGGGAAGCATCGTATTGCTCTTTGCACGCACTATGGGCCAGGCGTGTTCTAGGTGCTCTAAGTGTTTACACTCACTTCGTCATCGTGAGAGCCCCGTGGGGTCACACCCCATCATTCCCATTCTGTAAACGAGGGATAAGGTGAAGGCCTCGAGTGAGTGGCCAGAGGGCTGGAGCTGACCCAGGCGGCCTGCCCATTCGTACCTGGGACACACGTTTTCCAAAGGCGTGCTGGACATGGTACCGGCCGGCCTTGCGGCAGTGCGTCCAGTGTGGTGAGCAGGGTAAAGGACATTTCCAGGGGTGTAGTCACTTGGGGTATCATTGAGGGCTTCACTCCGCTCACCAGTGTGAAGGTCAAGGAAGGTGTGATGGGGGACACAGCAGAAAACCTGGTCCTCGGGCCCAGGAGGAGGATGGGGGCTTAGTCATTGCACTTCCCACATCACTGCTCCCCTGCCCTGCCGCAGTCCCAGGGTCTTTCCTCACCCTCCTGTGGTGTCCCCTCCTCACCTGGTTGCCAGTGGTCTCTCTCGAGCTGACCACCACCTGTGGGGACGCTGAGGGTGGGTCCTGTCCTCTGCACTCCATTGCTTGTTCTGCTTTAATACTAGAAGAAACGGGGGTTTGCCATTTCCCCAGGTCACTGTAGGACGTGCTTAGCTCAGGGTCCCTTCTTGGGATGCTCTGCTGGCAGTACTAACAGCCACCTCCTGAACTCCTTGGTAAAGGCTGGAGGGAGGCTGTGAGGGGGCTCGCAGGCCCAGCTGCGGCAGAGGTTGGAGCAGGGTGGAAATGCAGAGGACACGGAGGTGGTGGCCCTGGCGCAATGGCAGCCTTGCTCTGAATGGTGATGGAGGAGCCCGGCTCAGGTGACCAAGGGTCTGTGTCCTCATTCTTTTTCCTTTTTCTTAATGAATCTGATGGGAGCCGTGGAGAGCATCTCTTTCTTTAGGACCACTTTTTTTTTTCTTTTTTGGAACCAGGGATTGAACTCAGGGACACTTGGCCACTGAGCCACATCCCCAGCCCTATTTTGTATTTTATTTAGAGACAGGGTCTCACTAAGTTGCTTAGGGCCTCGATAAGTTGCTGAGGCTGGCTTTGAACTTGTGATCCTCCTGCCTCAGCCTCCCAAGTCTCTTGGATTACAGGCGTGCGCCACCATGCCCGGCTCAGGACCACTTTTGAGGAGTGTATTTAAAGAAAATCTGAGTGAACAACGATTTGGGGCTTTTGCCTGTTGACCAGATCCTGACTTGAAATACCGTGGCACTGCCTGAGAAGGTTCTGGAAACAGTGCCCGAAGAGAAACGCGTGCTTTCCTGTACTGATTTTTATCCCTCGGTGACTGGTCCGTGGTGGGAGGGGGCTTTGGCACAGAAAGGCTTCTCTGTTGAACTTGACTTTGTTCCAGTACTCTGTGAATTCATGCTTAGTGTGCTTCCCAGCAGCAAGCAAGAGCCTACATTTTCCTAGTTCGTTTTTAATTTATAATTTATACCCGACTGTGTCTCTGAAGGGTTCAAGGCGACTTTGAGTAAAAGAGGTGTGCACAGCGAGGCCCCTGGGTGGGGCTGGGACACAAGGCCTGGCGGGAGAGGGCACGTGTGGCCAGTGAGGGTGGAACACGCGGGCCCTCAGGCCGCCCAGGTGCAGGGTGGGCCTGGCTGGAATCCCACCTGGGGGGAGGCAGTCCCTCAGAGGCCGCACGCCTGGCCCAGCCTCGCGTTCTCCAGGAAGTTTTGCCAGGCAGGGGCTGGGACACCTCTCAAGCTTGCAGGCCCCGAGCCTGGTGTCACAGATGCTGGGGTACAGAGCTCCTGCTGTGGCGTCCCCCTCCTTGCAGGGCCCAGCTGGGACCCCAGTGGTGACGTGCTCACCAGTCAGACCTGGTGGATGCCTTGTTGTCTCGCCCTCGGGCCGTCCCTGGTGGGGTGAGGAGGGCGAGTGGGCCTCTGGCACTGGCCCGTTTGCACTTCCTGAGTCCCCGTTCTTGGCTGGGTCTGGACATCCAGCGGGAACCAGGCGTGCCTGGCGTCCGTCTTCATGGTCATGTTTAAAATTCGCAGGGAAGGCAGGTTTCCCTTAGCTGGAGTCAGCGCACATGGTCACGAACTGTAAAAGCTGCTCCCAGGGACCCAGAGCCAGCGCTCCTGGGCACGCGTCCCTGCTCCCAAGGACTCCCGGGAGCGTGCTCCCAGTGCTCACGGGGCCGTTGTCCGCTCTGCAGACTCATTTCTGGGAGCAATTAAAGTGTGATGTCCGCATGAGTGATGTGGAACAGAATCAGGAGTGCAGAGGTTTCCAGAGGACGAGCTCCCGGGCTTCTCTTCTTTATTTCTGAATAACTTCTTTATTTATCATCTGAAGCAGCTTCAGGTGATAAGTATTTTGAATTCTCACTGTGAAGCAAGAACTCAGTGTAACGGCATTAAAATGTCGAGGACTTTGCGATGGCGATCTCCTGCATTCCTCCGGTCCTGCTCATGTCCTCCTAGCAGGCTCCTTGTTGTAGAAGGACCCAGCATGTGGCGCCTGGACGGCAGGGCAGGGGCAGGGGAGGCCCTTGGTTTCCAGCCCTCTGTGCCCTCAGCTGGCCTTCCTGCTTTGGGCTCTGCTGGTGCCTGTGTGGAGCTGACTGAAACCTAAACTTTTTGGCGTGAGGTGTTATGGGCAAGGAAAGCCTTTGTGTGCTGGTCCTGGAAAGAGCCTTAGCTCATTGGCTGTGTCACCTCGGTCTCTTCTGCCTTGTGTTCGGGCAGATTTTTGAAGGTTTTAACAGAAAGATAACTATGTCTTTTTGGAACTGGGGACTGAACTCAGCCACTCGGCCACTGAGCCACATCCCCAGCCCTATTTTGTATTTTACTTAGAGACAGGGTCTCACTGAGTTGCTTAGCGCCTTGCCCTTGCTGAGGCTGGCTTGGAACCCGTGATCCTCCTGCCTTAGCCTCCCGAACCGCTGGGATTAAGGTGTGCACCACCAGGCCCGGCTGATAACTATTTTTAACATTCATCATCCTAGAGATTTTAAAAAGCAAAACAGGAATATGAGCTACCTGAGCACTTTTGTTTAGACTATTTTTCTTTTTTAATTTCAACCCTGTCCTTTTATTGTCAACCCAGAGAGGTGACTTCAGAAGGAAAGGCTGAAATTGGATGTGAGAAGACAGTCTGCTGAGAAAGAAACTCCTGGAGACCTTTTCCAGGTCAGGGCGTAGGATGTTCTGGCTGAGAAGGAGCAGCTGCATTTTTGTGGAATCAACACATTTCTTATTGGTGTTGGTCTGGTGAAGGATTCCTAGGCGAGCGCCACTCTGTTCCTCGTTGGTTCTGATTGATCCATCTGGCTTCCTGGGTGCAGTTCTCCCAGAGCAGAGTTCCTCAGTCAGTTCACGAGGCCTGTGTGGGTTAGTGCCGGTGGTCTTGCCCGGTGTTTGCTACCCTGGATCCTGTGTAGGAGATAAACTGATGCTGATCAAAGTCAGCATGACCACCAGACAACCCCCAAACCCCCAAACCCCCAAACCTCCAAACCTAGCTTGCCCAGGGCAGAATGTGAGTTCGTTTTGCTGGAGCGTGGCGAGCTCTGCGGCCAGCAGTGCTGCCCTGGATACGTCCGTTATGTACTGTAATACACAGGGCCGCCCAGGCCTGGGTCATCTGCCTGGGCGCTTCTGTGTGTCCAGCCTGTGTGTCTGGCAGGGTCCTGCGGCCGTTGAGGGTGGCCGACGGTGCCTTTGGTGAGGACCATGTCCAGGAGCACTGTGAGTTTGCTGTGGGCGATGGCACCCATGAGGACAGTGCGTCTGGGGCTCCTTGCAGTGACCCCGTGTGTGCTGCAGGACCTGGTGTCCTCACTGGCGGCTGTCACCACGTCTGGGTAGTTCTGCGGTCAGTAAATGAGCCACCAAGGAAAGCCCCGTGGGAGGGGCCTGTTTGTGAGTATTGCATTCTTGGCAAAATCACGTGAAGCAGAGTTTTCTGAGCAGGGCTCATCTTTACACTTTTCTGTTGAAAGCAACAAATTTGATTTATTCACTTAGGCTTTTCCTGTTTGGCTGTGTCCTGTGCTCCAAGCACTGTGGCCAGGTCTCAGGTGAGCAGGCCCAGGGCTGTGTCCTCCAGAGCTTGCTGAGACACAGAAGCAAACAAAACTCACCAGGACCTGCTTGTGATCACAGTAGGGATGCTGAAGAATCGAGAAGGAGCATCTGAACACACAAAGGAGGGAGCCAGCTCATCCCAGAAAGGTCGGCCAGGGCTTCTGGAGGAGAGGAGAGGGAACCTCGGCTTGGAGGAGAAGCGGGGCTTCATTAGGCAAAGAGGAGGCGGCAGGGGTGGGAGGACCAGGACGAGTGGTCCCAGGGAGTCCACGGAGCACCACGTGCCGACCTCCATCACGCCTTGTCAGCCAGGACCATTGCACCATTGGGGGCCGGGAGGCTGTGTCCCCCGTGGTGGAGGACGACTGCTCTGGCCTGCTTCCTGGGTGCTTCCTGTGACCTCCTTGCTGAGATGACTAGACAGGGCCCTTCTTTTGGGCTGCCGCTATCGTCCTTCTTGCTGTCATCTAGGAGGCAGTTTGGCCTGGTGACAGGTGGACAGGGTCGGCCCCCCAGTGAGAGCCGGGGTAGCCAGGGCAGCAGGCAGTGTGCAGGCCCGGGCTGTCACGGGGTTTGTGGCATTTTGACTTGTTCTCTCTTCCTCGAGGTTTTCTTATCGGTTAAGTGGGAACAGTGACCCTCTCCTGAGTGATCTAGAGGACGGGCGAGGAGGACGTGCCTGGGAAGCAGGCCGGTGGTGGTCATGCTTATCCAACATGAGCTCCCTGACATCCTTGAAGCCCCCGCCCCTTGCTGGACGCGCGGGAGGCGAAGGTCCTCAGCACTTGTCGGGGCTGCTGGTGCTTCACGCACAGGTCGCCCGGGTGAACATGAGCTCCCAGGCACAGGCTGAGAGCTGCCATCGGAAGAGCTGCTCCGCTGTCCACTTCGTGTTGCCCTCAAAAACGCAGCACTGCATTGAAGGACCCCCTGGATGAACAACCGCCGCAAGCCTGCGCTCCAGGCAGCGGGAGGGCACTGGCTGTGGCGCTTTCCTCCAGGGGTGCTTGAGCTGAGTCCTCCTGAAGCCCTGCCTCCCCGTGGTACTGCAGCTGCCTAGGGTGCCTGATGTGAGGGAGCGGGCATGCGGGCTGCAGAGGCGAGCCAGCAGTGGTGGGTGATTGGGGGCACGGTGTGTTCAGGCCTTGGGAGGCCTCTCAGGGTCCACGTGTCAGCAGTGAGGGTAGAACTTGGGTAGGGAAGAGAGAGAAAGCTTTGTGGCTCGGTGGTCCCGAACCCCCTCGGTAGCGCTCCAGAGAGGAAGGAACGAAGGCCCTGATCCAGAAAAAGACGCACAGAGCCGAAATACCTGCCTCCATGAGAGGTCGCCCCAGGGAGCCTCGCCGCCTCCTAGTCTCACCCAGAGTCCATGCAGGAAGCGGACTTGGCTTAGGGTTGCACTTGACTCCGCAGCCTGCTGGGCCCTGAAATCACAGTACCACAGCTTCCCAAGTGCCTGCAGCTCCCCAGGGAAGTATGCAGATTTGCCAAATGACCACGAGGTCCTTAAACATAGACCGCCCTCAATTATGTCTTAATTAGGCTAATGTCAGAATAAAAGGCAGGGCTTGCTGAGGTCGCTGAGGCGAGCAGCAGAGGCCGGGTTCTCGCCTTGGCCTTGGTTTCACGCTGCTCTCTGCAAACCCTGTGCGGTGGTGGTAGATGAAATTTTCCCTTCGGTTGGAAAGAGCCGAGTGACTGCTGTTCTGGTCAGGCGGTCGCGTTCCTGCCTGCTGTTAGCAGCTAGCTGAAGGCAAGCGGCTGCACCAGAGGTTCGCCTCCAACACATTTATTTCCCAGAATTACATAATAATGACCTTACGGCTTCTTTTTTCAGTTTTCTTTGAACATTCTCTCAAAAATTGCATTTAAGAAACCAACTGAAATTAAAATAAGTTTCAAATATTTTGCATTTTTACAAAAACCCAGCTAACAGGAGCTAGTCCTGGAACCAGTCCTGGTTACTAGTCCCTAGAATTCCAGGGCCTCAGATGCATTTTCAGCTGTCCGTTAGCATCTCCCGGGCAAACTGCTTCCCCTCTGCTCCTCTCTGCCCTGCAGTCCCGTCTGAGGATGGCTCAGTGGCCCACTTGCTGCCGAGGGGGGTCTTCCTCGACTTCCATGGACTGCCTCTCAGTTCTGTTGACTTCACCTCCAGATTGCCGCCCGGTCTGCGTCCTCTCTCCTTGATCTCCCACTGGGGGCTTCCTGGGTCCTGTCCCAGTTTTCTCTGTCCAGTGGAGATTTCTTGACTCCACGTCTCCAGAGTGTCTCCTTGTCACCCAATGAAATCTCCAAAGCCTAGCCATCACCTGCATTTCAGGCTTCTCCTGTGCCTGTCCCTCCTGTAGTCTACACCTCAACCTCACTGAAGTACCCAATTCCTGGAGGAGATCCTGCCTCTGCCACCTGCTCCCAGTCTGCCCTGCTCTGCTCCCATTGCTCCGTCCTGGTCACTGGGACCTGACCCAGCCACACCCCTGT
Source organism: Glaucomys volans (assembly GCA_020662805.1). Classification (NCBI taxonomy): domain Eukaryota; kingdom Metazoa; phylum Chordata; class Mammalia; order Rodentia; family Sciuridae; genus Glaucomys; species Glaucomys volans. The sequence continues at coordinate 1,818,021 of JAJEJO010049789.1, forward strand.
CCTGTGCTTACTGCTGGGAGCTCTGGAGCCTCCTCATGCCCCCCTGGAGCTGCTTCTACTCTCCACGCTTCAGAGGCCTCAGGCCAACGCCTCCTCCAGCTCTCTGATCCCCGGGTGTCCTTCAGTCCTCTTCTGTTCTGGAGCCAGGTGCCCAGCCAGGGCAGACTCCATGGGTGCCAGGGCCTCGTCCATAGACGGCCCTCCCTCCAGACATCAGCTGCAGGCACTGGGCTCCCAGGACTTGGCCGTGGTTCAGTCCTGCCTCTGTTCAGTCAGGGCCCCCAGTCCACCTCCCTTCCAGGATCTGTTGGAAGTGTTCCCAGGAGGCAGGAGGGCATCTTGCTTGCTGTTGCTGCCGGATCACAAAGGCTGCAACTCGGGACAGCCAGGAGAGCGCTGGGCAGGCCGCGCCCCTCCCAGCACCTCCGTGAGCCCCCCCTGAAGTGCACTGTTGAGGGGTCTTCATGACGTCGCCATTAAGCCTCAGCTGAGTGGCTGAAGGCAACCTGCAGACCTCTCCCTCCTTGGGGGTGAGGAGGCAGGGCTGAAGTTTCCAGCCCCGTGGTGAGGGCCTATCTTCTGGGTGCCCACCTCATCGGAAGCTGCTAGGCCCCCACATCTCCTTATCGAACAAGACACCTTGTCATCCTGGACATTCCTGGGATTTTAGGAACTGTGTTCCAAAGCCCGAGGAGGAAGAACAAAACCTGCTGAAATTGCTGTGCTGCGCCTCAGTGATGCTCCTGAGCGGTGCATGGCCCAGCCTCCCTGCAGCCGCCAGGCTGGCTGCTGTCCCCAAGTACAGCCTCATTCCTGCGCCTTCCACCTGGCACACTCACTTCCTGGCATGGGACCCGCTCCCCTGTGCTGGCCCTTAGGCTCCCTGTCGTGTCCTGGTGTGGACCCTTGCTGGACGCTCGGAGCAGGAGCAGGTCCATCTTTAGCTTCTGCCCAGAGCTCTGGGGACAGACGGGGACAGCAGTTCCACGAGGACGTTCACAGTGTAGTGGCTTCGTGCACTGTAACCCAGCGGTGGCACTCCCGGTGCCCGTCTGTGGATGAGTGTGCGGCGGCTGCCTGTGTGGTCTGCACCCTGTGTGTCGGGACACACACTCAATCCGGGGGCCCTGAATTGCTGTCTTCACACCGAAGGTCATCATCACCCTACCTTCCAGTCTAAATAAACTGTGAAGACATCTAAATGCCGTGCATGTTCCTAGATCTATTTTATTGATTTCAATCGCTTCTTCCTAGATGTACACAGCGGTAGGTGTGTTTTTGACAGATCATACACACGAGGAATAGGTTGGTGTAAGTTGTTCCGAGTAGGATCCTTTCTAGTGATTGTATGTGATGTGGAGCCATTTGGCTGTGTGTCCATGTGTAAGGGTAGGGACAGTGTCCAGTTCCTCTCCTGTCTATTCTGTTCCCGTCCCCTCCCTTCCCTCAGTCCCCTTTGCCTGATCTTCCCCTCCCCTGTTGTGGGTTAGCATCCACATATTTTTAAGAAGATTTTTTTATTTACTCCAAGATAAAGGACACATGAATCAGGCTTGTTTTGAACTGTTTTTAAAGCATTTATTTTGGTATTTTGCGCGTGTGCTATTCAGTATAATAAAGTACAGAAGCACGAACTCCCTCCTCTGACACCTGGTGGATTCTTGAAAAATAGTGAAATCTGCAATTCCGAAGTGCACCTGAAGGCACAGAGATGCCTGGGATTATTAATATTTTGAAGCCAAATATTTGGAGCAAGAAAGCCCTTAGTATGATGCATTTAAATTGAAACGAAATCCTCTCTTTTTCTTCCTTTTGTCACTTGCTGAGCTGCTTCTGTGTCCCGTGGGTACCTTCAAATCATGCTCTGCGTGAGGGGAGCTGCTGTCTTGGGAAGCATATGAAAGAAGTGTAAAGGCTTTTGTTTTTCAGATTCTTTACAGAGTTGGAAGCAAGACATCAGAGTAATATCTTCATTGATGACATAAGTGACATTGTGGAGAAGCACGCGGCGTCCACCTTTGACCCCTACGTGAAGTACTGCACGAACGAGGTGTACCAGCAGCGGACGCTGCAGAAGCTGCTGTAAGTTGCTTCGGTGGTCGGCACCTGTGCTCATCAGAGAGGGGCCAGCTGACCCCTGACAGCCCTTTAGGAACGCCCTGGGGAGCCTTCCGGGGGGCTGTGTAAGGGGACCACTGGGAGCTGTCCTCTGGTCTGTGGGCGCTTCCCCTCCAAAGCACCTAGGACTTAACAGGTTGCTGCTGTCCCCGGTTGTCACAAGGCACGGGGTGGTCCGCACTCACCCCCAGTTTTCCAAGCCGGTAACTGGCAACGTGTGGTTCTTACGTGGGTGGGACAGAGTCTGGGGCTCTGTTCCCGTGACAGCTGGAGTAAGTGCTCTATAGGAGCTCGGGACTCCCTGCCACCTTCCCCAGGTGCTGGAGGCTGAGGAGATGAGGGAGACTCTGAAGGAAGGAATAGAAAAACTGTCCTTGAAGGCTGGCCTTGCTGGCAGCAGAGTCGGACTTCTCTTGGTGCCACACCTTTCCTTCCTGTCCTTCCCGCTACCTGAGCTTTGCTGCCGGGTGAGCCGTCCTGGAGCTTGGGTTTTACTTTGGGGCTCCTCTTGTTCATGAGCAGCCGGTGTGTTAAGGCGGATGCTCTTCATCGTAGCCCAGTTCGGGGCCTCCTGGATGCTGCAGTCCTGCCTGTTCCATGGGTGGTGACCAGTGGGGGAGCTCCAGCCAGCTCTGGGGGGGTGCTGGGATCTCCCTGGATGGAGGGGCTGGCGATGGAGCAGTAGCCAGAGGCCCCTGTTAGTGAGAAGGACTGATTGTGCCCTGTCCCCTCACCTTGCCGAGATGCCCACAGGGGCAGGGTGTGCAGCCACTTGCTGCAGATGAGGTCTGTGGTGTAAGGGAGGGTTTGACCGTGGGCGTTTGGGGCTGTAAGTCCTTGTCCTGGGGCTGCCCTGCACTGTAGGGTGTTCAGCAGCATCCCTGCCCTCTGCCCAGCGGATGCCAAAATGTCCCCAGACCTGGTGGAAGGTCCCCTGGGGGCGGAATCACACCCCCTTTGCTTCCCCGACCCTGCTCCTCTGGTTGCCCTCTAACTGCTGGAGAATGCAGGTTCGTGTCGGAGAGCAGAGCCCTGAATAGAGCTAGCTTCAGCTTGCATTTGGTTTTGTAGGACTTAAGAAGTGTGAGGAGTTCCTGCTATGAGTTCAGTGACTCCATCGTAAAGACCCTGTCTAACCTGACCGCTGCCCTCCGGGGGTGCCCACGTGGTGTATTTTCAGGGACATTGTTGGAGATAATGTGCATGGAGGCTGGAGCTGCACTGGCACCCTAGAAACGCCTGGGAACCTTTGCAACCAAGCACACAAGGCCTGGTCCACCTCAGGCCATTCAGTCAGACCCTGGGGGCCTGGGGAGGGACTGAGCCCCGGGGGTTCCCATGTGCAGCCAGTGCAGTTTGCTTTGAGCTTCCTGAATCTCCTCAGAGCTATCAGTGGAAAGAAACCTCAAGCTTCTCAGCTCAAGGAAATGAAAATAAAGCATTTCTGTGTGACTCAATGTGTCATTCTAGGCATTTCCCAATTTATTTTTAGTAGCCTTGATCTGAGTCCTCTGATTTTCAAACCTATTTTTTTTTCTTTTTTTTTTTAGTACTGGGGATTGAACCCAGGGGCCCTTAACCACTGAGCCACATCCCAGCCCTTTTTAGTTTTCATTTTGAGACAGGGCCTCGCTAAGTTGCTGAGGCTGGCTTTGGACTTGCGATCCTCCTGCCTCAACCTACCTGAGTCACTGGATCACTGCTGCTGACAGTGTTTTTATTTATCTGTTTTGAATCATTGCCCCATCCTGCTTCCTGGCTCCTTTTCTTCTTTTGTTCAGAGCATGGCTGTACTGAGTCCAGTCATGCTCCCTCCCACCTGCTGCCTCTCCCCTGGGAAAGGCAGGTGGCACTGGAGGCTGTGGACCCCCATGGGGGCGAGAGGAGAGAGGGTGGCACTAGATCCCTGGCTGAGTGGCAAACCTGGGCTTCGCTTCCCCTCTTGCCAGGCCCCAGGTCTCTCGTAGGGTTAGGGTTAGACACCCTCTGAGCTCCCTCCTCTCACTGGGTTCCCTTCTGGTCTTTAAGAGTCACATGGTGGGTCCTTGAGGTGGTTCTGTGGGAGCAGCTTGCCATGTGTCTCTATCACCCTGTTCTTCATCAGCAGAGGAAGACAGGGTTCTGGCTCCAGGTTTTCTGTATTAGAAAAAGGACCTCAGGAAAGGGCCAGGGCCTCTCTATCCAATTCCAGCCTGACCAACACGTCCCTCTTAGGTGGTCGAGGCCCAGGGGAGTGGCTTCCGCATATTCAGTTATGGTGGAGTGGTCTCGGGTCAAGCAGGACGAGTGACCTGTACACTGATTTCTATTTGAACGTTTGCCGTCACACCACCACAGCTCCTCAGCTGTTTGTTCCAGTTCTATGATCAGCATTGACAGTATTGTTCATATTGTCACCTGACACCACAGCTGATACTCAGCCTTGAAATACAAAAAGCAGACGAGCCATTTCTGTCTGCCTCCGTGCCTGTGTTCATGTTGTTTTCATGCATTTCGGAATCACTGAGAATGCGAGACTGTCCAGGTGCCTTGGGATGCACTTTCACTCGCCTCCTGGCTGGACAAGGAAGTGTGTTCAAGGTTGTTCTTCTTTGTTTCCTTGCAGAGCCACCAACCCCTCCTTCAAGGAAGTGCTGTCTCGGATCGAGTCCCATGAAGACTGCAGGAACTTGCCCATGATCTCTTTCCTCATCCTCCCCATGCAGAGGGTGACCCGCCTTCCCCTGCTGATGGACGTAAGACCTGATCTGTGGCCCGTCCCCTGGAGAGCTGGGCTTCCATAAACCTGATTAAGGAAATTAGCCTTTTTGCACTTAAATCGAGGCCTGTGAAACCCCTAATCCCATGAGAAAGTGCTCTGTGTTGGAAAGTCTCTGGAATTGATCTGCAGCTTATTCCTGTCCGTCACCCTGGTGGACTTGGCTTCCATTACCCACCCACCCAACTGTTTTGAAGTGGGAGCAGTATTGGCTTTTTGAAGTTCAGAGACCTGGCTTCTGTTTCTGGCTGAGCTGAGCGTGGGACCGTGGGCAAGTCACTCACTCTGTTCAGGCCTCAGTTTCCTCAGCCTGATCCTTGAGACCCCTCCCATTTGGATGTTCCAGAATGCTCTGGGGCTTCCCTTTCACACGGGAGGCATTGCAGGGCATAAAGGTGCCCCTGCCTTGCGTAGCCCTGCAGGCTTGGAAGCTTAGCCTCCTGGGTGTGTCAGGCAGGAGTTCACCTGTGAGCGAAGCTGGGCATGCCGGGAGTGAGCGCAGGCTGCCTGGCAGCTGGGGGCAGCTGGTCCAGGGCAGAGGCCCGCATGCTGGGTGTGCCCACCTGCAGAACTGGTGGGGCAGGGTGGGTGTTGGAGGACAACCAGCCTGACACAGGCCCCACCGGGTCAGTCTCCAGGCAGTATCTTATTCTACGTAGAACAGGTTGTCACAGATCTACTTTAAAATTGGGTCATCGTGTTGATGTGATATCCATTTTTACATATTTGTAAACACAGTGATAAAAATACAGCAAAAAAATGATTTGAGTAAGGTTGTGAAGCAGATTGCTTCTCTATTCCCTGTAAATCCTAAGATGTGCTAAAGGAATGTGTGACCTTGAAAGGCGTGGAAGAGGGTGAACCGGGTCACCTGCTGAGTGTCATGGGTCTGGGGAGGCTTTGTGGATTCAGAATCCATGCACCTTGCTCTCCTCTGGGTTCACTGCCCTCTGCACTCTGCACCCCTCCCTGTGGCCCGTCACCTGGGGCTTCGGACCTTATCTCCCACACAGCCATGAGCTGCTTCTTGATGGGGTGGCATTCTGAGAGGCAGGTGGGGGGCTGTTTCAGTTGCAATCTCCGTAGCATGTGTCTGCACCCCCTACGACGACCACAGCTTCGTCACAGCTGGTACGCCTCCTAGGACCACTGTCTCACTGGGGTCCTGCCTTTATCCAGGGATCGTTATGTAGCACGTGATGGAGCTGCAGAACTTGAAGTTTTGCAAACCACTTTGGTTGTTTTTAGATCAGCATTTATCATGTTTAAGGACAGAACATAACTGGGTTATCAGAACCAAACTTTGAGACTATTGCTTGAATAGAATGGACGTCCAGGATAAAACAGAGCATTTTTGTATGACGCTGGGTATCTATGCCATGATTGCCCCGTGGGTCTCAGCTTTTTTGGGTCACAGACCCTTTTGGGTTTCTGAGTAAAGCTATAGTTTTTCTTCCCAGAAAATTCATATCTGTACAAGTTTTTATATAAAGCTTACATGTATGGGCTCCACCACAGGACACAAACCAGGGTGTTTCCTGTTGCTTTTGTAGCCACTAGTGGGCCATGAAACTGACTTTCAAATCATGAGCCGTTTTTGAAAAATGAAGTAGAATGAGACATGACGAACTTGATGTGCACACGGCTCATACTGTGGTCAAAGGTTGTTTCATCCACCAGCCTTGTTTCACTTACGTGCACGTGTGTACCGGCTGCAGTGCAGATTTATTTCTTACAGTGGTCATGGTCCAATAGTGCAAGAACATTCACGTAAACCCACAGATGGTGCTTCTCAGGTGGAACAGTCGATGCCTGACTTTCTGATTTCTGGGCCTATGGTACTCATATTTTGGGTGTGATGGCTTGTGAGTTGCCACACTTTGCACCACTGCCTGATGGTGCAGACCTCTTCTGTCCGCCATATGCAAGAATCAGGTGAGGCTACCTGGGCAGATTCTTGATATACTTAAAACATCATCTCTTTAATTTTACTTCATTTGGAAATTTAAGTAAACTTGTTAACTGGGAGGAACATTTCCATCAGTTTACATGGTTCCCTGGACTTTATGTATAGTGTCAAAAGTTGTAAGTACAAGGTGAATAGCTCCCATTCAAAATTCTCGAGCTGAGATGTTTTGGATTCTGGATATTTTTGGATTTTGGAATAGTTGCATGTGTACCCTGAGGGTATCTTGGGGATGGGCCCAAGGGTCAACAGGACATCTACTTATGCTTCAAGCACACTTTCTGCACAAAGACTGAAGGCAATTTTATACAGTGTTTTAAATGATTGTGTCCATGCACCAGAGTTTCATGTTGTGGAATTTTCCATCCTTGGCATCATGTTGACACTCAAGAACTTTTGTGTACGTGGGAGAATCTAGGATTTCAGGGTTTCAGATTAGGCATGCTCCATTTGTATTCAGTGTACCTTGAATCGACCCTCTTCACACTTAGCTTTTCCACTGAGCTCACTTGCACCGCATGCCAGGCCCGTAAGTGGGAACTTCATGTGGATTATCCTTTAACCCTTGCAGCAACCTAGATTCCAGCCTGACAGAGGAAGGAACTGAGGCCAGTACCGACCAGTGACCTGCCCAGGGTGGGGTGACTAGCACAGGGCCCCCAAGGCCTTGAAACCAGGCTGTCCTCACCTGTGGCCTCCTGCATGGCCATTCCCTGGATTTACTTGGACCCTAGCTTTTTCTTTGGGTTCTTGTGCCACCTTGTCCTTAATACTGCGAGCAGCACTGCATGTTGTGGGAGGAGATGGGCAGCGTTGGTTTGTCTTCCTCAGCAAATCAGTGGATTGTTCCTTCCTCATCGTAGACCATCTGTCAGAAGACCCTGAAGGACTCCCCGCAGTACGAGGCCTGCAAGAGGGCCCTGAAGGAAGTGAGCAAGGTGAGCGTGTCCCTGCAGGTCCTTCCCTCCTCACTGCCTGCTGCCCCCATTCTTGGTGTGGTTGGGGGACAGGAGTGTTTGCGTGCTCCAGTGACACTGGCTTCCTCTGCCCCACGGTCCTGGTCGCAGGCCTGTCTTCCTGGTGGGGAGCGGCTGTTGAGCCGCCTCTCCTTCGACAAATATTGATTGAGTATCACCGACTGTGCCGGGCACCACGCCAGGCGCCGAGAACACTGTGATGAGTAGGGTAAACGTGGCGGCTTCCCCGGCGATGTGCACAGTGTGAAGAGGAGGACGGGAGGGACACAGGTGGTGGCCCGTGGTGGGCAGGGAGGCGCCGGCCGAGGGTGAACCCAAGGACAGCCGATAGCCAGGGCTCAGGAGGGTGGAGACCCAAGGCCAGCAGGGGACGCAGAGCCTGAAAACCTGGCCAGGAGAGAGCCAGGGGGACCCAGTTGTGCAGGGTCTGGCCTGGGGATCAGCATGGAGGACCCGATCCTGAGATGGCCTGGAGGTCAGAGTCCTGTGGGTGAAGGTGACCTGGGACAGGGTGAGGGAGAACCCAGGTGTGGAGTCGCTTACCCTTGATTAGGCAGGAGGCGAGTGCGGGGTGGTGGGGAGCAGACCTGCAGGTGGGCTGGAGGCAGATGCTCAGGTGGGGACAGAGGTCAAGGCAGCCGGTCTCGGGCTGGGCAGCTCACACACCCTCCGGCAGGACAGAGGCCAGTGCTGATGAGTTCCACTTGGCACACGTTGTGGGTGAAGGAACAAGGCAGGACTTCAGAGGAGAGACCCAGACTGGCAGTGGGTTTAGGAACGGTCTGGGCCCAGGCAGGGTGGGAAGTCGGAAGGTGCGGGAGGCTGACGGCCGGTTAGAGTTAAAGGAGCGTGGTGAGCTGGGCCCTGGGGAGCACCGCTGTGCAAGGTCCTTGGTGGGAGGGAGCCAGCAGAGAGCAGGGAGGGCCCGGTGGCCTGGTGAGGCAGGTGGCCAGATGGTCACCCTGAGGAATCTCCTGAAAGATGCGTGAGGTGAAGAAGAGTTCCCTGGGTTGGTCACCAGGTGGGCCTCGTCCCTGGGTGGGTGTAGAACCTGGTTGGAGTGTTGAGCCCGTTGTGGGAGGTGTGACAGCAGCTGGCCAGCAGGGACAGGCGATTTTGAGACCGGGGCTGCAGTGATTGGGAGTTGTGGTGACAGGGATGTGCTGGCTTGTTCGTTGTTCTGTTTTCCTTTTCTGGTTCTGGGAATTGGGCTTAGGGGCACTGAACCAGACCACCAAGCCACATCCCCAGCCCTATTTTGTATTTTTTTTAGAGACAGGATCCCTCTGAGTTGCTTAGCAGCTCACTTTTGCTGAGACTGGCTTTGAACTCGCAATCCTCCTCCCTCAGCCTCCCGAGTCACTGGGATTACAGGCATGTGCCACCACGCCCGGCCTCCTTGTCTAACAGATCATAAAGCGCAAGTACTTTTCGCTGCCCCTGGGAGTGGAGGGGAAGCAGTAGAGGCAAGGGAGGCGTGCAAGTCACCCAGCCATCTGCCCCGGAGTACAGAGCGCGGGCAGTGTCCCCAGCTCCTCCAGCCACAGGCCTGGCCCGTGTGGAGCATCTTTGACCTTTTTGCTGTGAAGTCCTGTCCTGTCAACTTGAAATGGACTCAGTGTTCTACCTATCCTCGTTCTTTTAATGATGGTTATAAAGCCTGGGCTGTTTGTCTAGCATATCATTTTTATATGGAAATCTGTGGGCTGCTGAACTTCCCTTCCTCTCCTACCTGCATCTCGCCCACTCCCGGGGGCAGGAAGCTCAGCCTGACATTGTAATTACTCACCAGGTCCCACGTCTGGCTGGTCTCTGTTGGGACCCCTGATCCTTATGCACCCTAGAGCAGGGGGACCGGGGTCTCAGGGGAGGCTTCGGGGGTGTGCCTCCTCCAACAACGAGCTCGACAGACTCGGCTTGGTTGTTACTGGGAGGCTGAGACGGAAGCCCACGCAGAGGAGGCAGGAAGGAAGCAGGAGCAGGACTGAGGAGCAGTTTTCAGTTTTTCTCAAGAGATTCACATCCGGCTTTGAGCAGGCTGTTCCCTCAGGCCCCTGGCTCACTCGGCTCCGTCCTGGTACTTTTCGGCGCATAGTGCTGGCCCGCAGGGTTTCAGAGTGTGATTGCTCGAGTGTCTCAGAGCGTGTCCCGGGAGGCTGTCTTCCTAGGGCAGTGTCTGTCTCTCCGGCGTGAGCCACGGATGTCAGGCCTGCACCCCGTCTCCTGGCAACAGACTGGCCTCATTTCCACTGGCAGCTGGAGACCGAGTGCACTTGCATGTGAGGGCTTTATGGACTCTGGATAGACAGCATCAGTGTTCTCAACAGGAAGAGTGGATATCTCGGTCATTTGTGGCTCTAAATTAAAATGTAGACTTTGTTTTACTGGATAGCAAAGAAATTGGAAATTCCCCATTTTGCAGTTTAGAAAGTTCATTTTGGGATGGTGAGGCCCAAGGTTTCAGCACCAGACTGTCCTTAAATCCCTGAGGCAGGTCTCCCTGGGCAGTTCCACGTTTTATTGTGTGGGAGGGTGATTCCTTTTTGGTAATTAACAGGCTAATGCCGTTAATTGCCTGGAGTAAAGCCTCAGAGGGCTTGTCCTTTCCTGTTGCTGAGACCCTGACCTTGGCGGTGTTGGAAAGACCGCCTGACCTCCTCAAAACCGAGAAAGGTATTCCTGTCCAGTGGAAGTGGGCTTGTACCCCAGTTTCCCCTTTGCATCCTGGGGTGCTGAGGGTTCCCAGGGGGTTGGTTCGATGGTCCCTCTGGCCCTGGCGCTGTGCTGGGAAGGGTGGTGGTCCAGGGCATCGAGTCTTCTCTGCATGGAGTTGCCCCCTCACAGGAAGAGCATCGGCTCTAGGTAGGCCTGGGGCTGGGGCCCTAGGTAGAACGCTTGCCTGGCACGAGTGAGGTCCTGGGTTGGATCCTCAGTCCAGGATCCAATTTATATAAATTATATGTTTATATGTAATATAAATGTAATAATTAAATATATATTAATATATTAATAAATATTTTAATATATTAATATATAATATTATGTAATATAATATTACATAATATTATATATTATATATAATACTATATATAGTAATATAATATATTAATTATGTTATAATATAATATATAATATATTATATTAATATATAATAATTAAATTATATATTTATATGTAATATAAATATGTAAAATAAATATAATTAATTAAAGGTCCATTAACAACTAAAAAAATATTTTAAAGAAAAGAGTATCTGCTCTAATTGTCTCCTTTCCAAAATTCCACTTAGATTTGTGCATGCTTTGCGCTGGAGGACGCGTGTCAGGCAGGCTCTCTGATCTGTTACTGTGCTAACAGGAGGCTGGGTCAGGAGGCTGGGTCGTGTCTGTGAGCTCTGGGTGCCCCAGCCGTGTGCTCAGCAAGTAAAATCAGATGCACAGCAAGGAGATAGTGGAGTACACCGGGTCTCGAGGTGTTCCTGGGCCTGCCAGTGTCCCCAGTGTGCAGAAGCAGTCCAGAGTCACCCGTGCCAGATGCCAGTTGTGACTGCTCGGGTGAGGGAGAGGAGTGGACTCGAGGGCCGGGAGGCCTTTTCTTTCCACTCCTCTTGCTGCTTCGTGGATTTCATGTTTACACAGCTCCACTTAAAAAGTGAGCGAGGTGGTAAACACACGTGAGGAAAAGTTGGAGAATTTAAGAGCCAGAGAGTGAGAAGCACCAGCGGTTGTCCCTCCCAGGTGCCGTTGCACCTCTGCTGGCCCGGAAGGATGGGCGCGTCCTGCCGGTCCTGCGTAGAGCTGCCCAGCGCTGGCTGCGCGGTGACTGTGCTCATCTCCCCTCGTCAGTTCTGAAGGTCAATCTCTGGCGGTGGTTTTCTGGAGAGGAGAACGTCAGATTGTTTCGTTTACTTTATTTCTTTATTTTTGCAGCACTGGGCATTGAACCCAGGGGTGCCCACCACCCAGCCCTTTGTATTTTGAGACAGTCTTGGAAGTCGCTCAGGCTGCCTGGAAATTGCCATCTTCTTGCTTCTGCCTCCTGAGCCTGTGGGACGCCCGACAGGCCAGGATCTGGAGGCCCCGTGTGTGGTGCCACGGTCGAGTCTTTTCATGCCCACGACGCCCGTACCCGAAGGGGTCAGAGCTGTTGCTGCACACGCACCTACAGCAGTGCCCTTTGTGAATCTGACGAAGAGTCTGCTTCACTGTGTTTCTTTCCTGCGGTGCCCAGTGGTTTTCTGTCCTTGCATTAAGCCTAAAACAAAAACGTGGGTGAAGCAAACTGGATGGCAGTGGCAGATGCTGAGGGAAGGTCTGGCCTTAACACACTGAGGCCTGTCAGATTAGCACTTGCCCCTTCCCGGGGCACAGTCGCTGACGCCATCCCTGACCTCATCGCCTAGGGTGCTGGGAGCTGTCCTGTTCTAACTGCCCTCGGGGCTACCCTGCTTCCTCAGGATCCCTCTAGTGGGGACAGTGTCGTCTGTTGCTGATGGATTTGCTCTTTGGAAGTTTGAGGAATAAGATGGTGATCCACACTTAATTATGTCATTTTCTTACATTTAAAGAGTGATGCTAGGCACGGTGACACATGCCTGTGATCCCAGTGCCTTAGGAGGCTGAGGAAGGAGGATCACAAGTTCAAGGCCAGCCTTAGCAACTTAGTGAGATCCTTTCTCAAAATAAAAAGGACCGGGGGTGTGGCTCGCTGCTGAAGCTCCCCTTCAGTGTGATTGGTGTGTGTCCTGCACCCTCCAGGGGTTAGGGGGTTATCCTGTACCTCTGGTGCTGTGACCCTCGCACCTGAAACTGGAGGTGCTGAATGAACTGTTCTTTTTCAGTGAATGATGTATTTATAAGGGGAACTATTTCTGTGTTTGTTGGGGCTCCTATTACAGAAGTCCCCTCCCTGGGTGCTCTTTCATTTAGTTCTGTATTATCGGTATTTTATTTTTTATTTTGTGCACATATTATTTACCTAACAAATAGCTTAAAAATAAAATTTCCGACCTTTATTATTAACAATCATGTTTATCTTTATGGCCAGTGACCCTTATGTGAACTTTTTTTTGAGATTTTCCAGTTAATAAAAAGTTAGAAATAAAGTTTGTTTCGATGGAGACTAGAGAATCGAGTATGCGTTCGCTACTCGCCGAGGCCTGTGGCGGAGGGCTCAGGGCTGCGGCTCACTTCCTGCGTGGCCATCCTGGGAGGCCCTGGGCCTTCAGGCCCCCAAGGCCTCCCTCTTCACCCCTTTCTTTATCCCATGCTGCCCACAGCCTAGATTTCCCCTCTGAAGTTGGTCTGGTTCCTGCTGTTCTGGTCTGGAAGTGGGTAGGGGTGTGGTGTGGGGAGGTTGGGTGGGTTCCCAGCATAGAACTGGGGAGGAGGGGACCTGGAGGGTGGGTGGGGACTGGGTTGTGCAGGAGCACCTGAGGGGGGCGTGGCAGCGGGGTCTCCGTGCACCTGGAATTGTTCAGGACTTTTTTTTTTTTTGGTGGTTCTTGGGATTGTTTTGTTTTTTTTTTTAGAGAGGGTCTCACTTGAACCTGCCCTCCTCCTGCCTTGGCCTCCTGAGTAGTTAGGCTAGGCCGTGCCCCCCCCCCAGGACCTTCTTTCCTCCTGGCTTCTGTCCTGGCCACACTACTTCTGCCCTTAGTGCATCTTTACTGTGTCCGACTGTGAGTTCTGCACCCGTGGGAGTGACCCCGGCCTTCCGGTGTTCATCTTGCCCTGGGAGATCTGCATCAGAAGTGAGGCTTCAGCCTGCACCTCCTAACCCCTGCTTCTATTCCAGCTGGTTCGACTCTGCAACGAAGGAGCCCGGAAGATGGAGAGGACGGAGATGATGTACACCATTAACTCCCAGCTGGAATTTAAAATCAAGGTACCCTTGTGCCTCTGTTAATTACTGTTTTTGCTTAAATCTTATCAAAAGAGAGCCAGTTGAGGGCAGCTGAGGGAATAGGAATTCGCTTTTCAAGGAAGGGCCGTAAATCGGTAGGAGAGGCTGGCGGAGGGAGCCGCGGCAGGCCTTCCTGCCCCTGCGCCTCCAGATGGGAGCATCTTGCAGCAGGCCCAGGGCTCTGTTGCTTAAGGAACATCCCCGTCCCAGGGCACCAAACCTGGGGGAAGCGGAAGTTAAACCAGTGGAAGTTTAGAGTTGAAAGAATAGATTTGCCTAATGTTCTCAAAATGTCCCGCACGGTAGTGGTACCTCACAAGCTGGGCCAGGGTGCGCCCCTAAATCAGACGAGGACATGTTTTTTTTTTTTTTTCTCTGCAATAAACATTGTTAATGGGCACTATTTATTTTAAGTTCATTTTTCTTCCATAACTTCCCTTGGACATGTGCTGCTGTTGCTGCCTGTCTGATGCTGCTCTTGAAGGGATGAGGGATGAACAAGGAAGAAAGTACAGTTAATGGCAAGTCTAGGTCCCGGCCATTCTCTGTTGGCTCCCAGGGGGGTTCTTAATGGAAGAGAGGGCTCGCGGTCCTGATTCTCACGAGGCAACCTGCAATGACTGGCCAGGTGTCTTCCTAGGAAAAGTGTCTCTAACTCAGGCAATGGAATTATAGCGGTCAGACCTTCACGGTGTTCTGTGGGAGCAGGCTCTCTGCCACGTCAGTTTTAGGACCACTGATTATTGCAGTTACCTCTTTTTTATTTTATCAATGAGGAAAGTGAAGCCGGAGAATAATTAATTGCCAGCAGAGCCCAGGCACCCTGCTTGCAGGTTGGAGTGAATTCTTCTGCTCCAAACCCCTGACTTCAGGGACTTAGGGGCAGAAACACGGCTCAGAAAATGAGATGATGGGTTAACTCAGACTACTTGGAAACGCCATGAAGTACTAGTTTGAAATACAGCATCTTAGGACCTTGTCACCCTCCAGGGACAACAGCCATTTCTACTGAGTTCATTTTCAACATAAGAAAATAGAGAGGTTCAACGAGGCCAGGTGGTTTGCCCACATCTCACAGCAGGTTTCCTGAGCAGTAGGCGCTGCACAGGGCCACTTGTGAGCCGTGGGAGAGTTCTCATCAGGGAAGGGACCCAGCGAGGTGTGGTTCAGTAGGACAGCGTCCTGGGAACGGCCTGTCCAGCTCACTCCAAATCCAGAGGGCATTAAGAGAGAAGAGGCTCATTTCATCTATCTGAAAGTCAACAGAATTTCTTTGTAAAGGAAAAAATAAAGAGCATAAAAGGTAGAAAGGTGAGTAGCAAACTGGGAAAAAATAGTTGTGACTCACATACGAATGAAAGAGATGCTACCCCATTATATAAGATCTGTGTGATAAGCAAAGATCAGAGAGCTGCAAGTTAGGATGAGTGAAAAGACACTGTACCTCACTCAGGAGAAAGTCACCAGCTTAAATTAGGATGATGAATTCCAGCCTTTAGATTTATACATGATCCAGAAGTTTAAGAATACATGTTATTGATAAGGTTATAGGAAAGACCAATTTTACATGTACTGGGGGAAAAGATTGTCACAACCCCAGTGGTGAGTGGTTTGGAAAATACCATCAAAATCACAAGTGTGAGTCACTACCACCCAAAAGTTGTACTTCTAAGAAATTATTATGTACTCGTGTGTATAAAATTAAATATACAGTTATTGTAGTGGTTGTAACAGCCAGAAGGTTGGACACAATCCCAATATTGATCAAAGAGGAATGAATCAATAAATCATAGCACACCACAATAATGTAACACAACTCAGCTTTCAAAGAGAAAAACGAATGATGGAACCCATATGGAAAGCTGTCCTTACACATTATTACATATTTTATATGCACACATACATAAATATGTATTAAGTGAAAAAAATAAGATTTAGATGTTGAAAAACATTTACAGTGTCTAAGAAATATCTGGAAAGGCCCAGAAGGGAGTAGGATCAGTGGTTAGCAGTGGAGTAGAGGTCAGCTGGGGGTGGGGGCACCAGGTAGATAAAGAATGGGGAGGATTTTCACTACTATTTATGGTACCAGACTTTTATTTTTTTTAAAAAAATGGACATATTGAAAGCCATAGTCAATTTTAGATGTTTTGGTGGAAATATGGTTTTCCCTCCTGGAATATGAGGAGTCCTTAAAAATCAATCTGCTTTAGAAGCAAAAAAAAAAAAATAACAACAACAGCAACAAAAAACAAATCAAAGCCTCCTTAGTCAGGTACGGTGGCCTTTGCCTATAGTCCCAGCAGCTCTGGAGGCTGAGGCAGGAGGATTACAAGTTCAGAGCCAGTCTCAGCAACTCAGTGAGGCCCTAGCAACTCGGCAAGACCCTGTCTCTTAATAAAATATTTGAAAAGGTCTGGCTCAGTGGCTAAGTGCCCTTGGGTTCAGTCCGCGGTACAAAAAGACCCTCTTCCCCGTCCCTCAGCTAAAAGCAGCCAAGGGGCTGTGTGCACTGGACTGCCGCCCTTGGTCCATCCTGTAGGGTAAGGTCCACCTGCAGAGCCCTCTGTCCCCAGCAGTGGCAGCCACTTGGCAGACTAACCTGCTGTGACCTCCCCTCAGTGGGTGCTGGTGTTGGCCGAGCATGCGGGAGCGAGCTCTGCCCTCTTCCTCCCTTCCTTCCTTCTTCCTCCATCCTCTGTCTCTCCCTTCCTCCTTCCCCATCTCTTTATCTCCATCTTCCCCCATCCCTCCCTGTGTCTCTCTTCCTGTCTCTCTCCCTCCCCTCCATCTCTTCCTCCATCCTTCCTTGTGTGTCTCTCCCATTTCTCTTTATGTCTCTTTCTCCTTCCCTCTGTCTCTTTCAACCGCCCTCCCTCAACCCTGCCTTTAAGTTCTCCTCTTTTCCTGAAGGATTGTGGTCTGAGTCGGGAGTTGGGGCTGTGGACACCACCAACGCCCTTCACGGGCAGCGCGAGGAGCCTGGGCTCGCCGGCCCCCTTTCCTCCTCCTTGCTGACCTAGTGTGACCAGGAACGACCTTCCTGTGGAAGGCCTTTGTGAAGATTTCTCCCTGTGAAATCCTTTCTGAGCCTCCTCATTTCCTCCGCAATATCCCAGTTTCCTTTAGCTATTTTAATTCCCTGAGAAGGAAGACCTTTGGTTCTGCCAACTACTGCATGTATGTTTTTGCATTCTACAACTTCTGCTTATTTTATGGATCTAGGGTTGTTTTTTTTTAATTGGATTTTTGGCGGGGGAGTGTTCCTGGTGACTTAAAAACAGCAACACAGAGCGGGTGGGCGAGGTTCCCCTGTGGCCTGGCGTCTCCAGCTGGCCTGTGCAGGGCTGTGTGGGGAGGACAGCCATGTGCCTTTCCTTGCCCAGCCTTCCCTATGAGATTGTGGCAGATTATTCTAGAAGTTCGTTTCACAGCCAGAACATGGCATGGTGCTTTCAGGGACGAACTTAGTTCAGGAAAATGATCATTAGCTGGAAATACTGTCGAGAGTGTGGCCAAGCAGATCCGCTGCAGAGAGAACCAAGTTGGTGGGCTTCTCTTTCTCTTGAAAAAGTCCTTTTAGTTCCTAAACTGAATGCAGGCTTTTATATCTGCCCTTGGTAACCACAGTTACCTGTCTTCTTCTGAATGTTTAGGTATTTTTTAAAATGCCTACAGTTTTAAGAATAGATTATCCGTTACCTGGTTTTTCAATTTTAAGTGACTCTTGCTCCGGGCCTCTGTCAGTCAGGATCCAGTGACATGTGCTCACTGAGTACGGGGTTCTGGATTTCTGTACTTGGGAATGAGCTGCTCCAGTTGGATTTTGCTGGTGCGTGCTGGATGGTGCCCCCCCCACCCCCACCCCCGCTGTTGGGAAGCCTCCTTGGTGTTGCCATGGCTCACCCGGGACCTGACCGGCCCCGTCCTCTCTCCGCAGCCCTTCCCCCTGGTGTCCTCCTCCCGCTGGCTGGTGAAGCGAGGGGAGCTGACGGCCTTCGTGGAGGACACAGGGCTCTTCTCCAGGAGGACCTCCCGGCAGCAGGTCTACTTCTTCCTCTTCAACGACGTGCTCATCATCACCAAGAAGAAGAGGTGAGCTGGTGCACGGCCACCGCGGGCCTTCCCGGCAGATTCTTGCCCCGGTGATCGGTGATCATCCTTGGGAGCCTGGGTGGGGGAGGCGTGGTTTCTGCGGATCGAGTCATAGTTGTCTCTGCGCGTCCTTCTCCTTAGATGACCTCTGGTGAGGACAGGGACCGTCTAGTGGACCTGTGTAAGGCTTCCGCAGGGTGCCGGCCACGGTCCTGAGCATTGCGCACTTCGTAGCCATCGGTCCCCCGCATCCCTGGGAGGGCACGCTCATGGTGCCCGTTCAGTGTCTTTGAAACTTCTATTGTAGGACTTTTGTATAAAATGGATCACACGGTTCAGAGCAGGCTGGGACAGCACCAGCGCTCCTCCCGAGGTACTTTGCAGTCCTCTGTTCCCAATGACTGCTGGTGGAAAGGCTGGCCGGCAACTGGGAGGGGTGGACTGCACTCCTTCAGGAGGCATGGAGCTCACGAGTGGATGGCCAGCTTGCCTGGGAGGTGGCCAGGGGGAGGGCCGCTGGAGCCTGTGCTTTGGAGTCACGTCAGGCTGTTCCCCACCCCACGCCCTCCTCGGCTCTGGGTGCACTTAGAGTACTTTCCTGCTGATTCTATACTCGAATTTTATCTTCCCTAGAATGGGACTTGGATTTTATACAAATGTGAATCGACGGTGCATTCCAGACAGGAAGGAAATAAGGCTGTTCCGAACTGGTGGCATGTGACAGGCTAGCGGGGTTCACAGAGTGAAATCAGTGACAGAAACAGCCCTATGAAAATACAAACAGTCCAGATTCATCATGAAATTTCCACATCAGTGCTGCTTCCGAGTTTGCTCACTTTGTAGTTTGACGATTTGAACTAAATTCAAACACAGATTGAACTTTACCCCTTTTTGGGTGGGGGGTGTACTAGGGACTGGGGATTGAACCTGGGGGCACTTAACCACTGAGCCACATCCCCTGCCCTTTTTTTTTTATTTAGAGACAGGGTCTTGCTGAGTGACTTAGGGCCTCACTAAGTTTCTGAGGCTGGCTTTGAGCTTGCAGTCCTCCTGCCTCAGCCTCCTGAGCCTCTGGGATTTCTGGCGTGCACCACCGTGCCCGGTGAGCTTTCCTTCTTTACCAGACCATATTGTGAGTTACTCAGCCTTCGGCTGTACAGGTGAAGGACCACTCCGTGTAGTTCACCCTGAAGGGCCATTCTGTGACTGAGAAAAATGTGTTAAGATTCCATTTCTTTTACTTAGGAAAACAGTGTTTCCTTATCAGCAATGAGAAGTTATTTCTCTTATCTGAGGTAGTTTAAATGCTTCTAGTAGCTAAGTAAATTCCATAAGTAACGATTGGACAGAAATTGTAATTTTTGCATTCTTCTGTGTTACTGCTTTCCCATGAGAGAGCTGTTTCATTGGCTTTCCGTGGGGCCTTTTGTTTTTAGGGGAGAATGATTGTACACGTCTCTTCTGGATGTTGAACATCTTCCATTTATTGAAATATTTGTTCCATCTCAATGGATCACAAACTTTAATCTTTTGACTTAAATGATAAAATATGCATTGATAGTTTGGAGCCAACCTTAAATAGTAGTGCATTTTGATTATGGTGACTTCAGTAACTCCGGGAAAACCTGCGGGTGTGTGAGACAGTGTTGTGCAGCTTGTATTCTTGAACTCGCACAGATTAGAAAATACCGACTTGTGGAGGTTAGAGCTAAGGTCCGCCTGTGCCCCTTGGCCCACCACACCCTCCACGGGTAGTCCAGCTGTTGTATTTAACGCTGCTGCCCAAACTGGCCCACTGTCATTTGCTCAGGTGTGTTTGGACTTGGATTCTTAATAGATTCTTAATAGATGGAGCAAGAGGCTCAGCTCGGCTGGAGAGGGCATCCTGAGGGCCTGACTGCTTTCACCCTACTGGGCCCTGTCCTTCTCAGGGTGCTTGTCACATTTCTAGGGTGCTCTTACCGAGGGAATAGCGTTGGAGGCTCCGTTTGCTCATGGTCTGAGATGTGGTGAAAGGTGACAAGCAGACCCCAGAGTCCTGGTGAACAGGCTGCTTAAAAATGTGCAGAACGCAAAGCCGCGTTGACACGGGAGCTTCCAGGAGGCAGCTCTAGATGCTTCGCATGCCAGAGACGGCAGCGGAGGAGACAGGGCGGCCTGGAGGAAGGCCATGAGTGTAGGTCTGGGAGGTCTGGGACGTTCTCGCGCTCTGCGGCGCTCTCCTGAGAAAGCGGCTGATTACAGTGAGGTCCCTTCACTTCCCTTGCCTGCCCTGGAACCAGGCCTCCCTGAGCTGCCTGGCAGTCCCTTCCCAGGGACATACCTTGAGAGAGTGCTTATCCCAGTGCGCCCCTCACCACAGTTCTTCCTTCTGTTAAAAAAGAAACCTGAACAGTGGGTGGCTGGACTGCCTCTCAGCAGGGACACCTCCTGACCTCCTATCCACAGGGGCTGCCACCTGCCCCAGGCACACAGCTGTGAACTTGGAGCGCAGATGAGACAATGGAAGGAAGCCTCCATCGCATGGGAAGGTGGTTTTTCCGTTTGAGTCTTCTCTCAGTAATTTGACTCCCTGATCCCCTGGTGCAGATCGTTTCAGACTGTGTAGAGCATGTGTTTGCTCAGGGAGCCACAGACACGTGAAGTCGGATTGGCATCAACTTCCCCAAGGAAAGGGCTTCTCTCCCAGCCCAGCACAGGCTGCCCAGCCCCTTCTGGACCCCAGTGATTGGGAGGAAAGGGGTGCTGTGTGGTGGCATCCCGTGGTGTCCCCAGGCCACCTCCTCAGGCTCCTGTCCCAACACAGTCGTCCTGGGCTGCCAGGAGAGGAGTGGCAGGTGGGCTGGCCTTGGCAGCGAGCACTCCACCCCTCCCCAGACTCAGGGCGGGATCCTGAGTGCCGAGCCCCCCTGAGCTGGGTGAGCCTGGCCCAGAGTGTGCAGAAGCTGGCTGGAGCCAGTTGCTTTCCACCCTTTGTCCCAGGAAAAATGGCCAATCCACTACTTTTGAATGAAATCAAGAGTTTATTTTTACATTAAACTCCTTAAAAAAGCAGCAAAGGACGTGCAAAGCCCTGCGTTACTTTTTACACAGGGCAGAAGTTGGCTGGCCTAGTAAAATGATGACTGGATGATTGGTAGCACCCCTGTCAACAGACGGGCGGACCTGTTTCCTGCACCTTGGATCCAGAAGTCGCACGGGGGGCAGAGTCCTGGGTTCAGACGTATCCAAGGACTCGGCCCTGCCGATGGGAGGGACGTGATGCTGGGGGTGAGCTCCGATCACCATCCAGACCGAAAGTCTAGGAGGAGCGAGGCCGAGGGGGTCTGTGTCAGTGGCACGGTCCTGGTCACGCTCCAAAGAACAGTCAGGAAACGTGCTTTTTGAATCTGCCTCCTTGTGACTCTGTCCCTCAAGGACAAGGCTTCACGGCTTGACGACACAGACCAGCGGGGTTTGCATTTAGGCAGACATTGGGGAACACGGGAGCTCTGAGAACCAGGAGGAGTGGACGGTCAGGCTGCGCACCTGGCTCCCGAGGCTCCGAGCTCCTGGCCGCATCCTCCGCTGGAGGTCTAACAGGTGCAGCCCATGCTGAGCTCTCTGGGCCTCCGGTCAGGTCATCTCAAAGGACAGCATTGCACTGCTTTGATCTTATTTCTGTGGAAGTGCTTGTGATACCGTGCAGTTGTGTCCAGGGCCTATTTCGATGCCCCACATCACATTTCAGGTCCTCGGTCGCTCTGTCTGAAGGGTTCTTTGTAACAGGGAATGGACGCTGCTGACTAAGAGGTCCTCTTTTAATTTGTGAATTGGAGCAGAAGCCTAACCAGGAGGTGCAGGGAGGACAGCAGCCATGAAGCCCCAATTCCTCCTCTTTCTCACTTGCTTTTGGTGTTATTTTGCCAAGATTTTGCCTATTTTCAAAGCCTTTTTGGTTTTCACCCTGTCTGAGCTAATCCTCAGGATGTTGCAAACTTCAGATTGCCTGCTTTGCCTCTGGCCAACAAGGTCCTTGAGAAATGTCACCCTGCTTCTCCTGAAGCTCCGCGTTCTGGGTGTGGGAAGTGCGTGTCCGGCGTGGGCAGTCTGAGGAGGGCTCTGGACAGCAGCGTGAGTGAGAAGTTCCCATCACGTCGACCGTTCCCCGAGCGACACACAGGTCTCCTCAGAAGGCAGCCTTTTGCTGTGCAGGTCTTGACCGCACTTGCCGTTTTGTGAAGGGATAATTTAGATTTTAGAAAAGATGATGGCGATGTCAGGGAGAGTTGCAGAGGAGGCAGATGTCCACCATGCTAGAAGGGAAAGTCCAGAACCTCTTGAACAACGTGGCTTGTCCCAGCACGTCTGACCAGGCACGAGGAGTTTCATTTTCGCTCAGCTTCTCTGAGTTCGTGACTTTGCATTTGTTACTAAGCAGGGTGATTGTTCAGTGCTTGGAACAGGGCGGGAGTTTGAATCCGTCCCTCTGCGTGGCGGTTGCCCACCGAGCTTTCCCACGTCCAGCCGCCCGGGTGCAGGTTGGAAGGGAGCTGCGGGCACCCAGGATTACCAGGCACGCCCAGCCGCGCGGGTGCGCACGTGAGCAAGAAGGGATCGCAGCGGGGTTCCTGGGCTGGGTCTGAGGACACGGGGAGCCCCCAGAAGGGTGGCAGGCAGAGCGCTGAGGAACTGGGTCAGGACTGCGGGAGGTGAGTGGGGAGGGCGCGTGCTGGTGCACCCTGGGCGTCGGCCTCGCGGGGGCCGCGGTCATTGGCGGTGACAGGGTGACTGAAGCAGAGCAGAGGGCCGGGTCATGGAGACGATGAGGTCACGGAGCCAAGAGACCAGGCAGAAGGCGCTCTGCCTGGAAATGCACGGATGAGGCAGCTGGTGCAGGAGGGAGACCCTGGCCAGCACCAGAGCCTTCCCGGAGGGACTCGGGTCTGCCGTGTGGCAGGAGCACCAGAGCCCAGGCCTCTCGGGAGGAGGAGCAGTCGCTGCCAAGAGGCCAGGAGGCAGGCAGGTGCAGAGCCCCTTCGGGGTGCAGGGCCCCCCAGAGAACTGCAGGGAGCAGGTGGAGGAGCGTTCAGAGAGGAGGCGGAGGAGTCCGCTCTCACCAGATTCCTCAGGGCCGGGCATCCCCAGGGACGCCGTGGGAGGTGCGGAGCAGCCAGCTGCTGAGGACGCGGGGGCTGGGCTTGGCACGCTCAGTGACTGGAAGAGTCCCAGGAATGGAGGACGCTGGGCTGCTGGGTGCCGGGCGAGCGAGCAGGGTCAGGGCATGGCAGGGTTAATCCCAGTGGCTTCTGGAGCAGGTGCCAGGCTGGGAGTGTGGGAGAGGAGGGCTGGGCGCGGGGCCAGGCGGGCAGGCCTCTGGGGCTCTGCTTCCCCGCTCTGTGCGGCCCTTGGGAGGCAGGGTGCCTGCCAGGCCTGCGGCTCCTTTTCATCCTGGGGGCGTGACAGGGGGGCATGACCAGCAGGCATGCAGGTCTCGCTCACGGGATGGTTCCGGGCTGGTCTCCGATGACACCTAGCGGGCTGGGGACTCCGAACACAACGCTGTCCATCCACCGAGAGGCCATCTATTTGTTCTAATGATGATAACAGCTGGCAGGCTCCCTGGGGGACCACCGTGACTCACACTCAGGGGAGGTAATGGAGATTCCAGCTCACGTTGTGCAGCAGGTCCTCTGTCCCTCTCCGCCTCCTGCAATGTGACTTGGAGCTGACGGGTCACCGCCTCACCCAGAGCTAACCGACAGCTCCCGCCTGCTTCCTTGCAGTGAGGAGAGTTACAACGTCAACGACTACTCCTTGAGAGACCAGCTCCTGGTGGACTGCTGCGACGGCGAGGAGCTCACGTCCTCCCCGGGCAAGGGCAGCTCCACCGTGCTGTCCTCGCGGCAGAGCGCCGCCAGCCACCTCTTCACCCTGACGGTCCTGAGCAACCACGCCAATGAGAAGGTGGAGATGCTGCTGGGCGCCGAGACGCCGTGAGTACGCGTGGGGAGACTCGCGGGAAAGGGGAGCTCCCGTTTTGTTGTGGACTAAGTACCTACTGTGTGTGAGGAGGCACTTGTTACGTTGTCGAACACCTACTGTGTGCAAGCAGGGCACCCATTATGTTGTAGAGAACCTACTGGTGTGAGCACAGCACCTGTTGTTGAGTACTTACTGTGTGCGAGCATGCCCCTGTTATGTTGTCTAATTCCTACTGTGTGTGAGCACAGCACCCATATGTTGTTGAGTACCTACTGTGTGCAAGCAGGGCACCTGTTGTCGAATTCCTACTGTGTATGAGCACAGCAACCAATATGTTGCTGAGTAACCACTGTGTGTGAGCATGGCCCTACTGTGTCATTGAGTACCTACTGTGTGCGAGTGTGGTGTTGGGGTGGTTTTACCTTTGTGATCCTCTCAGTATCTCAAAGGACGGACGCTGTTATTTTTGCCCGAGTCCCAGTGGATACATTGTGCTCTGGGTGGCATGTAGAGTGTGTGAAAATCATTTTTGTAGATGACATTGATTCGTCGGCTTGGGGAATCGGATTCAAGTCTAGTTTGGTCCAGACCCTGAGTCTCAGAGACGAGTTGGTGTCCGTTCTCTGTCACCTGCTGCTGGTCCATAGCAGGCCCAGCCCCTGTCAGGAGAGGCCCCGGGTGGGAAGGCCCGCCACCCTGTGTGGAGAGGCTGAGCCACGCGGGCGTTCCGTCTCACCAGGTCCCTGTGGTCCGCCTGGCCCTGCGTAAGGGCGCGTGGGCTTCCTTTCAAGTCCCCCTAGTGATCTGGTCCCTGAGAGACGGCCGACCAGTTCCTTCTCCTGGGAGTGGAGGCCTCCTTGCAGGAGTCCCTGGCGGGCGTCAGGGTGGGTCGGAGCAGCAGTGGAGGGGAAGGAGGAGTCCCCTCACTTTGTCCTCGCAGGTTCCCAGGGTCTCCAGCCCACCTCTGCCAAGGTCCCCGGGTGGCGTGGGGAGAGTGGATGGGCATTTGAGATGACCGCCTGGGACTTGCAGACTGGGGCGACCTCGGGGAGAGCTGCGCTCTGCAGGTGGTCTTGGCCGGGTTCCTGAGGGTTAGAGAGACGTAAAAAAACGTGAGGATCACAAGGCGTCCGTGTCAACGTTAATGGTCGTTTCCTGACCTTTGGCAGTGGAAGTAACTTCTCGGGGTTGGCGAAGAGCCCGGGTTCGGGCTCAGGGAAAGCTGTAGGAGGTCCCCATGTGCCCTAGGAGGGCAGGACTGGGAGGAGCGTCTCCCTGACAGCCTCGCGTGCAGAGCACCTGGCCTCTCTCGGGGTCCCCGGCTCCTCCATGGAGCTGCGAGAGCCACTCTGCTGCCCTGGGGAGGATGCTCCTCATCCTTGGGTGACCCACGTGGTACTTGCCAGGGTGCTGCTTCTCCACAAGTGACCGAAGTCCTTGGCCAGGAGGGACAGAGCTAGGCTTCCTTTTGGGGAGACTCCCCCAACATTGGATTGAATGCCTCTGAGCTTTGGAGTTTGTGTGACTTTAGGATAAGAAGGCTGCAACTCCTGGAGAGTAGGACTGTGTGGACCTTCTGGAGAATTCTCAGAAACTAGGGACGCCCCTTTTCCTGCGAGGTCGGTGATGGTGGAAGTCGCTGGGTCTGCGTTCGCAGGGACGTTTGTTCTTCATTCAGGCCCCGCAGACCTGGGCAGAGCACCTCCTGACGTCCCA
This sequence comes from Glaucomys volans, assembly GCA_020662805.1. Lineage (NCBI taxonomy): Eukaryota > Metazoa > Chordata > Mammalia > Rodentia > Sciuridae > Glaucomys > Glaucomys volans. The sequence goes on from JAJEJO010049789.1 coordinate 1,843,519, forward strand.
TCCGTGACCCGTGAAATCCACCGCTTGTTTCTTGGCCTGCTCCAAGGGTGACCGGCAGGTCCGCTCCTCTCTACCCCAGCCTGGCTTCTTTCCTGGGACACTCTAGCGCTGTCTACCCTCTGGCTGCTGGGTGGTGTTCATCCCCTTAGTCAGACATGTTCTCAGGTTGTGTAGCATGTCCTCTCTGAGCCCAGAGGTGTGACTCATATCTGTAGTTCTTTAATTAATAGGAAGGGAACATTCCAGAAGGGGCAGAGGTCTCCCTGGTCAGAGGGGTGGAGCTGCCTTCTCCTCCCTCCTCTACCCTCCGTGACAGTTCAGAAACAAACAGCTGTGGTGTTGGAAGGAAACAGATCAGGGCCAAGGTGTGCTTTTCTTAAAAAACGGCTGCTTGAAGGCTTAGGAAATTGGGGTCGTGATTGGACGTCTGCCAGCCAGTTCTGCATTCTTCTTATTTTTAACTAATGACATTAAAACATAAGCATTGTTCGTGCTCACGGGCACCATGTGGTGCTCAATATGTGCATATCTTGCAAATCGTGTCAGTCGAAGGAAGCGTGTGCACCTCCCGAACGTCTCCCTTCCTCTGTGGTCCGGGCAGTCGCCTGGCCTGGGCAGAAGGCGCTGTTTCCAGCGTGTTCGGGGAGGTGCGCGGCTGCTCCAGGGTCTCCCCCCAGGTCTGTCTGGATTGGTCCGACCCCGCAGCCTGGGGGAGATGGCAAGCTTCGCAGTGCCCTGCTGGCCGGGGTGACTGCGGAACTCCAGAGGGGGCTGTTTACCTGCTGACACCCGATTCTGTGGCCTGAAATGGAATGGGGTGCACACCTAGGTGTCCTTTGAAAACTGTCCTGGGGGCCACCTGGAATCAGCGGGAGAGTGAAGTCAGCAGCCCGTGGCACCCGAGAGGGCCAGGCTGGGGGGAGCAGGGCAGTGGCTTTGCTCCCGTGAGCAGTGAAGGCGCGCTCCCCAGGACGTGGCCAGTGCCGGCAAGCACAGGGGCGTGCCAGGCCCTCCTCGCGGCCCGTGCTCTTCCTAGGAGGACATCGGTCTTCCTGAGAAGCTGCCAGCCAGCAGACGCTTCCACCCCCGCACCGAGACTTCCCTTTCTCAGCCTCTTATCTGTGCTCTTGTGGCTTAGCTCCCAGTCTGCACCCACCCCTTTCCTTTCTCCTCTTGGGAAATAGGAATACAGCCAGGCACAGTGGTGCACTCCAGTAATCATGGTAGCTTGCGGGGCTGAGGTAGGAGGATCACAAGTTCAAGACCAGCCTCAGCAACTTAGTGAGACCTTGACTTAAAATGAAAAATAAAAAGGGCTGAGTATGTCGCTTGGTGGCAGAGCACTTGCCTTGCACACATGAGGCCCTAGGTTTGATCCCCAGTACTGCCCAAAGCACTCCTTAAAAAAAAACCCATCCACACTCTATTCCCTAATACACACACTTCTGTAAATGTACCATTGTGTGTTGGTCAGCTTTCCGTTACTGTGACAAAGCAACTGAGAAAAACAACTTAAAGGAGGAACGATGTGTTTTAGCTCATGGTTTCAGAGGTTTCTGTCCATGGTCCCTGAGTCCCATTGCTGTTTGTGATGAGGCAGAACTTCATGGAGGGGATCTTTCTGGCCTCATGGTGGCCAGGAAGCAGAGAGAAAAAGAGCAAGGGGAGGGACACAGTAAACCTTCAAAGGCACGCCCCCAGCCCTGGCTTCCTCCTGCTGGGCGCCACCACCCAACAGCACCACCAGGGGGCACCACGCCATCCCAGGGAGCCTCTGGGGTGCAGTCCAGCTCCACGGTTACACGTTGGCCCTGCTGTCAGTTGTCCAGTTTGGAGACAAGGCGCCGTTTTTGATGCTTCTGTGAATGGTCATCTTCTGCCGGTCCTTCCGTGGGGGGGTCTGGTGCATCTTCCCCTTCCGTCCACCACCCCTTTCCGGGGCACCCGGAGCCTTCTGAGCACCGTCCTCCTGCAGTCAGGCTGCTGTGTCCCCCATTGGTCGGTTTGTGCATAGCAGGTTCCCAGCAAGCACTTTCGGGACTGACCCCAAATCCGTGCAGCTGGCTTTTCTGCATCCAGGCCGGGCAGGACAGTGGCACTGTGGGCAGGGACGGCCTCTGCCGGTCTGTGTGCCCTTCCTGCTCTTCCTGAGTGTGTCTTTCCCGACGCCACTCAGGCACTTGGGCTGTGCTGTGCGCCTCTGGGCCATGCACGTCGGGACATCTGTCTGTCCCCAATCTCAAGTCTGTGCCGCCAATGGGACAGTCGTCTGGGAAAAGGAAACAACGGACCCTCGCTCAGGGACAAAGGGAGCCTGTCCTGCAGGGCCTGCCTCTCCCCTGGGCTTCTCGGGAGGAATGTGGGAGTGGGAGCTCCTTTGTCTGCCGTCATTGAAGTGAAGCCCCTGGCTGCGGCTGCCCGGGGCAGAGGACAGGCGTGGCCAGCGGCCTCCTTGCCTCCCTGTGTTTGCAGTGGAAATGGGATGCGCTTGGGCCCAGCGAATGCAGGTGGTCATCCAGGACAGGGTCAGAGAGGAGCCCGACTCTCCACAGCCACATGCCTGGCACCGTGGCCCGTGGTCAGACCTGCTGCCTCGGCGCCTCTGTCAGGCCTCTGTCACACAGCGCTGGACCTGGGAGTGGCTGGGCTGCCCGACCCCAGTTCCCGCCCGCTCAGGACGGGCAGCGTTCTCGGGAGTCTCCTGCCCTCCTGCTTCTGCTGATGGCTCAGTGAACTCAGGAAGCACGCTGGCCGGGGTAGAACTGTCCCTGGTATCTCGGACAGATCGGAATCTTCCCTCCTGTGAGGAAGCACAGCATGGAGAAGGCCCATGTGGACAGTGTGTTTATTTTGGGTCGCAGTGTGTTGTCCTCCTTCCGTCTGGGGTCTGAGACCCGCCACAGTCGCTCCTTTCCATCTGACAGAGGGGACGAGATTCCTCTGCCACTCCAGTGTCCTCCTTGTCTCCTCTGCAGCCCCACCTCTGTCACTTAAGGACCCCTTCCGCCTCCTCAGTGGGCCTCCCCTAGCAGAGGCCGGTCCTGCAGCGAGGCCTCGGACCCACCTGTCCTGCCTTTGTGGAGTTCAATTTGAACCTGCCATGCTCTTCTGGCAGGGCAGGACACAGTGCCACCATGGTCACTCTGGAGATAGCACTTCACACCGAGTGTGGGGGCCGGGCTGGAAGGTCGCGGCTGCCCCT
>JAJEJO010049789.1:1857465-2024224 GCA_020662805.1 Glaucomys volans
TATTTTTTTCAAACCCAGTTCACTTTCTTTGAATACCTTCTCTGAATTGTACAGTGACTATTCTTGGAAAACAAAATGCTGTTTTGTTCCAGTGAGTTGAGACTGCTTGTACACTTTGTCTTGATTTGTGAATTTATAAAGATTTTGGATAGACTTGTCCTTTTGTGCTGGTGTGATTTAATCGAGTTCTAGTGCTGCGCGCGCTGTTTTCTGCAGCCAACACTGCGGGGACTCGTCCTTTCTCCATGGGCACGTGCTGGCATCAACTACCCTGGAAGACTGGAGCATGCTTGAGGTGGGTCATGGTGCCGCTTCTCATAGCCAACACCAAACTGCAGGACTGAGTCGCTCCTCTCCCACGGTACACGGGTCCCGCCTCTGGAGCACATCTCGACCTCCATCTCGACCACCCAGCTTCTGAGCCTTTGTTTTGCCACCTGTGCATGTTGGTGAAGGCAAATTGAATCCTTCTTTGTTTTCTGTTGCCACATAGTGAATTACAATATTCTCAGTCACTTCCAGCAACCTGCCGTGGCATCTTGCAGTCCTGTGGTCAGAAGCCCAGGATGGCGTTGCCAGAGTCTCCCAATGCCAAATCACAGTGCTGGCTGAGCCTTCCTTCAAGCACCTTGCTGTTACAGCTAGTTCTTCCCTTGGGTTTGTGGACCTGGCCATCAGGGGCTGCCTGCAGGCACTCCTGTTCCTCCCCATGTGGCTCCTCCCGTCTCCAAGGCAGGATTGCTTCTCACACTTGGAATCTCTCTGGCCCTGCTCTATGCCTGCAAAGGGGGAGCTGTTTTTAAAGAGCTCACATAATTAGGTTGGGCTGGTGGGATGACTTCTTCAATGATTAACTCAACCTACCTGATATGGGACCTTGATCAGATCTGCGAAATTCTCTTGGCCATGCACCATAAAATGATCCATGATGTAACGCCAGGGGCATGGAGGTCGTAGAATTCTGCCTGTCATAGCTTCAGTCAAACCTTAAAGGTCAGATACATTTAGTTACCTAGCGTTCCTTGCAGCTAAGGTACAGCCACGCAACAGCAAACGCCCACCAGATAAATTTGTATTTGCATGTGCTCATCAAAGGCACAGATGTGCTGGACTTTCACCCAAGCTAGTGATGAAAGAGACAGGAGCTACACTCTCTGGGAAGCTGCAGATGGCCGCCCTCTGCTCTATTCCCAGTCCACACCTGCTTCTGCGCCTGGGCTTGGGGAAGCAGCAGAGGCAGGGGCACTCGGTGGACTGGCAGGGACAGATGCACAGCTCAGAGTTCAGTGCCCGCCACAGTAGCGCCTTGGTGGACTGAATCCCCATGGGGCGCCCCTGAAAGGCCAAAAGCTCTGTTCTCTGGGATTGTAGCATAGCTCGGTCCTGGAAAATGGGAACAAACCCTCTGGAAGAAACTGGCATCATCTCAGGTCTGTTATTTCTGAGTTCAGCAGACACCCCTGACGTGGCATTGTGATACAGAAAACAATAGGGACTCCAGATACAAAGATCCTCAGACACAGAGTAAGACAATCTGTATTGCTTAGAGGTAGAGCCACACTGTATTTAGCAACTTAAAAAAAAAGGTAACATAACCACAATAATAACTAGAGGTTGTGGAGGTGGGTTCAACACCAGACCTTTGAGTTAAAAGAGATACTGGGGAACCGAAAGCTAGAAACCACCCAGAAGGAATCGTGGAGAAGAGCCAAGGGAAAGTGCCCTGGGGGAGGGGGAGAGCTTTGGCAAGGATCTGCGCCCTTGTGACACCAGGCACAGGATGCAGGCTGTCCTAGGGAGGGACAGTGGCCTGGGCTGAGGTGGAGCCCTCGAGCCAAGGGCAGTTCCTGCAGAGGCTGATGGGTGAAGGCCTGGGGGAATCAACCCTGCTGTGTCGGAGGGAATCAGCGTGGCCACCACAGCACTTGACGTAGGTGTCAGATGGAGAGATCTTGAAGATGAAAGGAACAACTAGGGGTGAAGAGCCTGCACACTGATGAAAGTTTTGTTTAATGAAGGTGTTGTTACTAATTCTAGATACGTACGCTCCCAAAATATATCAAGCAGAAGTTGGCGAAATATACTAAGTCCAAAATGATAGCATGAAACCACATCATCGAATCTCTCAAAAGTTGATAGAAAAAGTAGAAAAGAATCAGTAAATGTAGAAAATTTTAATGACAATAGTTTAATGTACTAGGCAAATATTAGACACTTGGCAACAATTTCAGTGTGCACCTTTTCTCAGTCACATAAGATATTTACACTAGGCTATTTCCTGGGTATAGAGCAAGTTTCAGCAATTTTTAAAGGCCTGATGTTATAAAGAGTTCTTTGATGGCAATGTTAGAAATCAGCAATGAAAATAAATATATACCATTTGTCTGGGAATTCACATCTAGATGTAAAATGCAAGACCATAAATCCCTAAAAGATGAGACAGGAGAAAACCTAGGTGACCTTGGGTTTTGGTGATACACAACTCCACCAAAAGCACTGCAAGAAGAGATGATAAATTGAGCTTCATTAGCCTTGAAAGCCTCAGTCCTGTAAAAGATGTTAAGGGGATGAAAAGACAAGTCACAGAGATGAAATCTTTGTAAATCATAAATGATAAAGGTTTTCATCTAAAACATAAGAACTCTTGAAATTCAACAACCAGAAATCAACTAGATTTAATAATGGGAAAATAAGTACATCATCAGATATACGTAGCAAATATGCACATGGATAGAAGCACACCACCGCGCGAGGCAACTGCAAATTAGAACAGTGAGACACCTCCTCACTTTCTTTTCTTCTGTCTTTACTGGGGATTGAACCCACGGTCTCCTGCTGCTCTACCACTGAGCTACACTACACTTCCACCCGTTTGTGTCTTGTTTTTACATTTTATTTTGAGACAGTGTCTTGCTGAGTTGCCCGCACTGGCCTCAAACTTGCCATTCTCTTGCCTTGGCCTCCGGAGTAGCAGAGATTCCAGGGGTGCACCACCATGCCTAGTGTTACTGAGGATATGAAGTAGCAGCAACTCTTATTCACTGCTGGTTGGAATGCAAGCCACTTGGAAAGACTGTTTAGCAGTTTCTTTTAGAGTTAAACACTCCCACCATATGATCCAACAATCACACTCTGGTATTCATCCAATTGCCCAAACTTGGAAGCAACCAAGATGTCCTTCAATAATGAATGGATAAGCTGGTATCTCCATATGGTGGAGTATTTGTCAGCAGTAAAAGGAATTATGCCTTAAAAAATAGGAAGAAACCTTAAGTTCAGATTGCTAAGTGAGAGAAGTCTATCAGAAAAGGCTCCCCACTGTGATTCCAAATACAGGGCATTCTGGAAAAGGCAGACTGCAGGCCATGCTTGCTGGTGGCTCAGGAAGGAAGAAACAGGAGGAGCATTGCCATAGCAATGACGGACACAAGCCAATGTACTTTTTCAAAATGTACAACAAACAGTGAACTCTGAACTGTGGACTTTAATAATAAAGTATCAATATTGGCTCACCAATTATAAAATACTGCATAAACATGGAAGATGTCAGTAGGGAAAGTGGGGGGTGAAGGCCTATGTGGAAACGAGATACTTTCTGCTCAGTTTTTCTATAAACCTAAAACTGCTGTAAGAAACAAAAGTATTAGTTAAAAAGAAAATTTTTAAAGGAGTTTTTCAAACAAATGAAATGATAACAAAATTTGGAATATCAGGAATAAAGAATTGCAGAATGGATAAACATTTGGGGAAATAGACTAGATGGCTTAAAGCGAAATTATATCTTCTGACATGGTTCTCAATGTACGTCAAGGAAATATTTAAGAAAACTAATTTTATAAAACAAAAAGGTAAATGTGCCTAAATGGTGGTGAGGTTCTAAGACTTCACTTGAAGTGGCAAGATGTCGATACTAATGGCTACACCTTACATCCATCCAGCAAGAGGCAGAGACCCCAACACACAGAAAAACACCAGCAAGGAGACACGGAGTGTTACAATTCACAGGTAAACACAGGAAGGTGGGAAAGGGAAAGGAGTGAAAAGGGGACAAATACCAAAGGAAAGTCTGCCATGCATCGATGAACACAAAATTTCAGTTGTCTAAATACTTGGCAGATAGTGACTGAGATTTTTAGAATGACCTAATCATAGGATACCTGAAACACTGAAATACAATTACATAGGTAAATTTAAAGTAAATGAATGGAAAAATATATCCAGCAAATATCAGTTTAAAAGAACAGACTTGGAGTGGTTTTACTACTAGCAGATAAACTTCAGCATACCAGGGACAGAGGGACACTGCTTAGTAATAAAGGGTAAATATGCCAAAAAGATACAAGAATCTTAAATGTTTATGTACCTGGTAAGATCTGTGCAAAACACATGCAGTAAAAACTAATAGAACTAAAAGAAAAATACACATGCAGAACACTGAGGAACAGGATCTAATGTTCACAGAACTCTCCACCCAGCAACAGATTGCTCATTCTTTGCATGTAGCTACAGAACATTTACTGAGATGTGCGCTATTCTGGGTCACAAAACATTGAAAGGAATTGAAATTCCACATAGAATGTTCTTTGATCACAATGGAACCAAGCTACAAGTTAATAACAGAAAGACAAAAGGAAAATCCCCAAACAATTGGAACGTAATACATCCCTAAATCATCTCTGGATCAAAGATGATAATATTGCAAAGAAAAACATATTGAATAACATGAAAATACAATATTTTGAAACATGTAGGGTGCAGCTAAAGCACTGCTTAGAGTATAACACAAAATACTTACAGTAGCAAATAAGAAACTAAACTCATCTCAAGAAACAAGAAATAAAGGGTAAAGTCCAGAAAAGGACGAATTGAAGACAATAACCCATTAAAATAAATGAACTAGATGTTTTTTTGAAAAGATGATTTTGATTGGTGCACCTTCCAGCAAGACTGACAGAAAGGACAGAAGACTAATTACTAAGGTCGAGATTAAAAGGTATCCCTACAGTCCCACAAATATTAAGAGGACAGGAAAGGAATCTTACAAACAACTTTACTCCAATTCAACAAAGTAAATAAATGAACCAATTCATTGAAAACCACAGACTATTAAAACACTGATATAGTAGTTAAATAAATTTAATGTGTAAATGTAAAATTTCCTAAAAAAGAAATCTCTAGGTGCAAATGATTGTTTTGTACTAAACATGTAAAGAAGGGTGAACACCAGTTCTTCATAATCTCTTCCAGAAAATACAAGAGAAAGGCAACTTTCTAATTCATTTTAGGAGGCCAGCTCTGCCCTACATGGAAGAACTTTATAGACTGGTAGCTCTCAGGAACCAGAGGCAAAACCTTCACAAAGTATCACCAAATCACATTCAGAAACATTTGTAAACAATTACACACCGCACCCAAGTGGGTTGAAAGTATTTAGAAAAGTCAAAATACATGAAAAAACTCAGCAAACCAATGCTTAAAGTCATATTTTTTAAAAAATTATTTTTGATTGTACAAATGGGGTACAACTTTCATTTCTCTGGTTGTATTGTACATCAAAGTTATCTTTGATATTTTTATGCTGTTTGGTCATCACGAATGCAGATGTGTTAAGAGAGGACAGACAATATTCAAGTTTATTAAAATGATTTAAAATTTTAAAAATACTTAAAATTGGCCTCCACTTGTATTAAGATACCACAAAAACATTAAGTCTATTCCCCCTTTGCCTTAAAATCAAAAGGAAAAAACTGGCTTCCAGAATCTCACTACCCATTTCTCTCCACAAATGGCTGTTGAAAGAAAATGGGTGAATGTAAACCATGGAAAAGACCAAGCACTGAAATAATGAAAATATACAGCTGATCCTTGAATAACCAGGTGATGGGGGCAGCTAACCCACCACGATCTGACCCCTCCAACACTTACAATAGCCTACTGTTGACTGGAAGGCTTGCTGATAATATGAAGCTAAATCAACATATACTTTCTATGTTATATGCACCATATATGGTGCAAAATGGAACTGAGAGATCATGTGTGACTGACATGCAGTTTACTGAAGATGCGCTGCTCGCCTGGAGGTGCGTCTGTCACCCGTGGTGCCAGCAATGGTTGCAGTATTGAAGTGGCAGTGCCAGTGCAGAGGGGTTGCTGATGGAGTCGATGCTGCATCTTCGAGTTGCCCTCTGCTGTGAGCAGTGCGTGTACACTCCACCTTGATAAATTCTAACTTTCAGAACAGAGTTGTATGTATGTCATTTGTATATATATGTTATCAACATGCTTTCAGCATTAATGACACGGTCTTTTCCTTGCACTTTCCAATGCCTAGGCTATACCATTCACCTGCAAATTTTTTCAAAGTATTACACATCTCCCCCCAAAAGTACACATATAAGTGGATCCATTAAGTTTATAACTATGTGATTCAAGGGTCAACAACAGAGCCAGACTGCCAAGACAGACAAGTCACCAAGGGCTCTTCATTAAAGCTTTGCTGAAACAAGTTCGCTATTCCTAGCCAAGCTGTCTTCATTGTGAGAATGCACACCATCTACTCTGCAAGGACTCAGAAATGTTCCTCTCACTCCGTCCTGAAAAACTTAATAATTCATACCGGACATGAAGAACTAGATAAGAGAGATTTCCAGCCCAGCAGGACTGGCGGGCTCCATCAGCTATGGTGGACTAGCTGAGGCACTTCACTGCTTCTCCCTGGCCTTTTTCAATACCTGTAATGTTTCCTCCCAGGTCCACTCTTCACCTGGTGGTGAATAGGCAACATTGTGCCATCATGATTACCAAAAAGTGGTGCTACTTTCCCCTGGCACTTCATTTGAATGGCTTAACTCTGAGCTGTAGCAGCCAACTGAAGAGTGGCACAGTGAACATTTTCAATGTCAAGGAACATAAATAACCTTCTGTATAACTAAAACAAATTAACTTCTTTCCCCCAGATATATTGTTCAACCCCCAATCATTTACATGAGGCAGAAAATAAAAACACACGGGAAATAAGACAATAACCAAAGCAGCAAGCAAGCTCATGAAAAGATGCCCATCATTAATCATAAAAGTAAAGATGAAAATCAAAATGAAATAGGACGACACACCCACTAAAGGTGAACAGTAAACAACCAAAAACTAAAAATTCCAAGTGTTGCTGGCAAAGATGTGAAACACCCAGAACCCCAAGCATTGTTGCTGGGAATGCAAGACAGGCATATAACTCATTAATTATGGCAAAAGCTCTAGATAAGCTGATACCAGTTAATTTTAAGTTACTATTTTTACTGCGTTTTCAAAACAGCCACTTCCAAAACACGTAAGCTGTTTCTTATGAACACACCTAACATGACGCGGCCATCTTAATCCTAGGTATTTAACCAAAAGACGATAACATAACCACACAGCATGTACACATACATTCATAGCGGTTTTATTCACAATGGCAGAAACATGAAAATAAGTTAGACGCCCACCAACTGGCAATGAATAAACCGATATAACGATATAGTGCAATATTAAACAATAAGAAAGAACTAATACATGCACCAACATGACTTATCTCAAGCTCTGTGATACATTAAGAGAAAGAAGCTGGACATAAAAGGCTATACATGATTCCATTTATTGGGAATTCTAGAAAAGTCAGAACTAATGACAAAAAGCACGTGAATGGTGGTCAGGGATAAGTGAGAAGGAGGAACTGCCTGCAGAGAATGAGAGAAATAATTAGGTGATGGGAATATTCAGCATTGAGACTGTAGCAGTGTTAATTACATAACTTTATACAGGTGCCAGATTCATTGACATACACTTAAATTGGTGAATTTCATTATATATAAATACCTTAAAGTTTAAAAAAAGTATGAAAATATATCAAAACAATGGTAACATGATTTCCTTTTTATGTTGAATTTCCAAAGATTCTTTCATGAGGATGTTTTAAAATCAGAATAAAAATGCCATTGAAAAACAATTAACATTATCACAAATACATGATTATACAACATGATCAGAGTTGTTTAAAAATAAATACAAACTCAGAGCTAAGAATGGAAGGTAATCTACCACAATTTATTTACTCTGGATGACAGGTACTAAAATTCCTTCTAAAGTTTTTCTACAATTAATAACTAGTAGGGGTGAACTTCGTTTTAAAAATGCAGTAAAAATAGAGAATAACTTGTAATTAACTCATATCAATTCATCTAGAGCTTTTGTCATAATTAATGAATTATGTAGTATCATGTTTTGGAATGCTTTTTAAACCTTACCTACTGGTTTATTTCTTCCATGTTTTCCCCATAAGTTGCTATTTCACTATTTTTTCAAGTTATTCTCTATATTGCTCAGAATAGTGACTTCTTAATTTAATGTCTTTATTCTTTAAAATCATTAGACAACTGGTTTCAGACACAGAACTTATTTTCCACTAAGAAATACTCTATTCTGTAAACAAAAGAAACAGAACATAAATAGCACCTTCGATTAAGATTTCCATCTGCATCAGCTGCAGAAATAAGACATAAATTGGAGGTGACAGTAACTGCTTTAATTTCTGTGAATCTCTCACCTATTAAACAATTTATATGAATTCTCCCACTCATATAAAGCTTAAATATCAGTTTGCAAGGATGGAACCAACTAATAATTTTTTTTTTAAAATGAATCTTTAAATCCTTTCTTCCAAGACCATTTTGGTCAATTGAATAAGTATTTAAACTGGCTAATAAGAGGGGAAAAAAAATTAAACACTCTTCTAGAGCGAAAACAGGTCACCTGGACTTTATGGGCAAAACTAATATGCTACAGTATTGTGACATGACTCATTCCAAAAACTCACTTTGGGAGACCAGCCAAGAGAATGGACTGAGGAGACACAGTACATTCCACCCCTGGGTAGGCAACGATGAGGGACACACATTCCCAGAAATGGGAGCAGTCCCAGAGCCAGTAACATTAGAGAGCATCAGCATCATCAATACATGCCACCACTGAGGATGCGTTTATTCCTTTGGTTTCCTTGCAATTTACTGGAAGGCACAATAAAATCTGCACTTCTTAGAATATAGCAGGATGCTTTTCCTGCATTTTTTAATACCTTCAGACATAAGGGTCAAAACTATTGCATCACAATAAATAGGAGGCCACAGTTCAATGGCAGTGTTTCAGTTAATATGTTTTCTGCCAAGTTAAGAATACCTTACTAAAAGGGGCTTAAAAAAATGAAGGACATCAATTTGTGTCTGCCAGTTCTAGAGGCAGTTAATTCTGCAGCTCACCCCACATCATCAAGGACTTGGTTAAGTGTCATCTTTCCATTCTGAGCCAACCTAGGAACATGGCTGTGTCCCCTTCTGATCCTGAGTTGGATACAGCAGTTCCCAGTATCAGATTCTGACAAGGCAATGTCCAAAGAAAGAGAGCAGAGTTTTCTACGTCCATTAGCAAGAAGCATCTTTCTCAGACATCCCCTGGCTTGCCACTGCCACAGGCAGACTCATGTACGCATGCCTCTCGACTTAAAAAAGTCACACGTGACTGGCTCAGAATCACCTAATTCACCCTTGGGGAAGAGTCCAACATGTCAGGAACCAGGCCCCACAGGGATGGGGACACTTTGACAAGAAAGCAAGGAGGGAGAGTTTGTGTCACAATCTGATAGGGCTGAAAAAACACATTACCTGTCCTCAAACTAGCTTCCACTGGCTAAGAATGTAAAACAAGTGTTGAAGAAAAAAAAGACTAAACATTTAAAAACTATTTCAGCGATAAATAATAACTAAGACTCAGTGAGGATACTGTGTGTACCAGGCACTAGTCTATGTGCTTTACATATATTAATATATTGAAGCCTCACAATTTTTATCTGCATTTAAGAAAACAGGTAAAGCCAAGTAACTTGCCCAAGACATCTAAATGATGGCCAAGATCAGGCTCCAGATCCATGCTCTCTAATGCTGCTACGTTATGCTCTAACAGGCATGAAAAAGGGGACATGTATATTAGAAAAAGAAATGAACATCAAATAAACCATGTGAGAGTGGAGATGTAGAAAGCAAGCCAAGAAGTTAACTAAGATTTTACACATTGTACATTTTATTAAATACTGGGCTTTAGTACAACAAATTTACTTCTGATAGAAGTTTCGTTTTTAAAAAATGTTGCTGTGTTCAAATTCTCACCTTACTCTGCCTTCTAGCTAACCATTCATTTTTACTGGTTCTGTACTTCATTTTGAACAGAAAATTAATTTTCTATCACAGAACAGAGGAATTTCTTATGGTACAAGACTCAGGATGTTTAAGAGGAATACTCCCAAAGAGTAGGCACGACCACAACAGACTGTGACCAGAAAACCAATTGCTTTGTATGGCATATTTATAACGGCTACAGATAACACCATCAAGTCATGCACATTAAATCTTTACTACCTACTAAAGGCTTCTACCTTACAAATGAAAATTGGTCATGTCCCAGGGTTTGGCATTTAGCCAGAAGTTAAACCATGAGGAAAATGGTCACCAAACTGGCTTTTCAGATCACCACGGAAAAGCTGTCAGCTGCAATATCCATCCTGGAATCGTGGTGGAAAGTTCCTGGGAGTTGCCTTTTCCTGTGTTTTGATTAAGTCTGTAATAGCTGACAGGACAGCACAGTCTCTGGATTTTGTGTCCTTCCAGTCCACAGGATGAGGACTTTCAATCTTCTCTTGTAGAAGGATGTCTAGTTCCTTTCTTAATTCCTATGGTTGAAATAAATTATGTGTTCAACAAAGGCGGGTGTATTATCCAGTAATGTAATAGATAAAGGTGACTTTAGTTGGTACAAAGAGATTCACAAGCTATTACACACAAAAAACCTGAAATATTCAGTGAGGAACAAAATAATGTGTGGCTAAACAATTCAAAATTTTATCAAACTGAGCCATTTTGAAGTTGGTCTGCTACTATCTCAAAAACCAACTTCAAAAAACTATGGATCAATTTCTCAACACTATGTGCTCTGCTGAAATAGAGCAAAAATTGTTACTGTGTAACATCTGAAACAAAATCACAAGATCACCTGCTTACTCCCATGGACATCTAAAGACAATCAGGTAGAGATCAGTCACCTTAACAAGATGGGCAATTCTTGCTGGAGACTGAAACACGATCCATTCATCTACAGCAATGGTTTCCTGGTCATTATCCTTCTGGATGGAAATATCACCTCCAAAGAATAAGAGACAGTATGGGGAAACTTCTGTGCAGTCATACAAGTATATCTACAATGAGAATTAAAGTAAATGAGTGTATTTAAGAATCTGAAAGGTTCATTACCAAGCTAATTCAATAATATCACCAGTATTGATCTTATTAGTGGCTTTCTTCTAAAGTATTTACTTATTTGCAGTGCAGGAGTTCAACCCCAGGAAAGTGTCCACCCACCTCCGTAAGTCAGGCGAATGGAATCCCACTGAGTCATATCCCTACCTCCAAGAAATATAATTTTAAATGAAACGTTGTCAATCCAGAGAACATAGACTTTATATTTTTTTTTAATTTAAAATACACTATTCTTTGAATAAAATATTTTATGAGTGTCAAAACCACAACGCTAATGTAGCTGAAGTTATTTTTATCTACATGTTCAGTATTTTAAAAGTCATCTTATAAATAAACAGAATCCACTCAATATTCTGACCACTACTCATACGGTATACTGCTGTGCCAACAAAACTGTGCCCACAGCGTGAACTCCCACACACCACAAAATCCAAGGATCTTTTGAAAGCAGGTTCTAAAAAATCACACAAACCAAATAACTATCCTATTTCATGAACAAAGTTCCATGATGACAGACCTGTAAGTTAAAAGCATAGGTTATCTGTTAAGGAATAAAGCTGCAATTTATGTGAGAAGGAAATTATTTATTATTTTGAAAACTATACAGTTATAAAGAAGTAAGACTGATAATTCAGATTCATAATTATTTAAATGTTCACTTACACTACTTGTTCTCATCTTTAGGTGATAGATAAGCCAGTTGTAGTGAAAATCTGTTTGCTCCACATTAACAGATTTAGGATGAAGAGCAACCAGGCCATCAGTTTTTGTGTAAACTTTCACCCTTTAAAAAAGTTAAAATGCAGTTTGTTAAAAAGGTTTTAAGAGGATCCTTTTTATTGCAAAATCCCAAACGTACCCCAGAACCAAAAAGTAATTCCACAGGTGAGTTATTTTTGCAATATATAAATGTAAAAGTTTACATCTGAGGAAAGAAGGATTTTCTTAATGATAGATGGGAAAATATCATCTAAGTAGGAACACTTAACCATATAACTAACTCTTTCAGGTGTAATTACCCAACATATTACAAAAAGCTGACGGAATATTCCTTTATGTTAAATATATACTATGCCACTAAGGATGAAGAACAACAACAAAAAATCTGAAATAAATGACCAATTAAGAAATTTCACAGGGTGTATACCCAGATGAATACAAACTAAACACAATTTTGTTGAAAAGCTTTTGCTAGAACTGATTTAAAAAAATCTAATTTGAAATATGTTTTAAATGGTCTCACAGTCACTCAAACCCCTGAATTTCAAAACAGGAATATCTGGAATACATGTATTTTGACAGTTTAGTTCAATCTTTATTCTTAGGGGGTTTCTTTATAAAAAGTTTTATCATAATTTATAAGAAATTTTAATATTATTCAGTAGTTTATTTTCACATAGCAATGGTAATTTCTTGTATTCCATAAGAACATAAAAGCTATAATCCATAAATTCTTCCTAACTTTAAGAGTATTTTTTTAAGTTCTAGGAATATCCTTACATCAAAATCGTGAATCAGGAATTCATTATTCAGAATAAAATCAGAAATTATGTTTTCTGACCTAACAGTTAATTTACCAATGTCATCCTTCAACTCTGTTGGCAAATGTCCACACAGCATCAGACTCTACAACCTGTCACAACAACCCAACTCTGCTAGCACAGCAGAAGGCAGACGAAACACCTAAATGGGTGTGGGTGCGCCAACCACAACTAAGAGAAGTTTTTGGCCTTTAAGCCAAAATTTACTGACCCACTATTCTAAACCAAAAGTCAATCCAAAGAGAACTGTTTTTTCATAAATCTCTCCCAGAATGACACAGGAAGATAAAATATTTGTTTTCAAAGAGTCTCTCTGATAACCTACCTATAAAGTTAGATATAAAGAATCTTGCAAAAGAACTGACATGAGAATTGTAGGTGGATGATTTAAAACGGATACTCCAAGCGCAATGATGAAAAATCATCTGTTTACCCATGATCTTATACCTTAAAATAGGGTCTCTTGACCTCAGCACTATTGACTTTGAACTGGTGACACAACTGTGGAGAGTTGTTCTGTACCTCATGGGATGTTTAGCAGTACAGTTGGCCTCTTGTCTCATAAGAGTTTTGACAACCGTTAAGAGTCTCCACACATTGCCCAATGTTCTCTGGGGGACAAATCACCCCCAGTGAAAACCACTGCCTCAGAACAGTGTTTGCATGTTCTATATTTTTTATAAATATATTTGCAGTCTACATTATTCAAGTTATTAATCACAAGGTATCTAACATTGTGTGCTTGTGTGTGTGAGATATTGGGGACTGAACCCAAAGCTCTGCTCACACTACACGAACACTTTACCTGAGCTACATCCCTAGGCCCTGCCTCTTTCCTTCTTTTTATTTTGATATAGTCTAAGTTGCCCAGGCTGGTTTTGAACTTGGCAATTCTCTTGCCTTAGCCCCACAAGTGGGTGGGATACCAAACATTTTCATTCATCAGTTTAATATTACATGTTCCTAAAAAATGACTGTTTTATATGTTTACCTACAGAAATACTGAATCATCAAACTATTAATTACTACCAAATATGGAATCATAGAACTATTAATTTCCCCATTGGTACTAGATGTCTATGTTGTTTGCCATACCACTGGTAAATTGAAATGCACAGTTATCAATGCACTGAGTCAATGCCAATTTTAATAACTCTTGATAAATAATTAAAATCTACACTGCTCTTTAAAAATATGGCATTAATTCACATACCACTAGTCATTGGTGACTTTCAGCTTCTCTGTACTTACTGAATTTACTTACTGGGCAGAAGTATGGCTCAGAGTTGTCCCCAGTTCTACTGCGGCTCTTTGTGTGTGTGTCTATACTAGTTATACTTTATTTCTCAAAACAGTGAAATTACCACAAACTTATTTAAAGAGCTGTTGTCCATATTGCAAGAAGACGGGGGAAAAAAAAAATCACTGAAACACTACTCTAACCAATTTCTAGATAGGCACTCATTTTTAAAAGCTGACTGGCTTTCAAATATTTACACTGGTATCATGTTTTACTAATATTCTTTGCAATCAATGAGTGATCAGACAGGCGACTCTTGGGATGTGTTGTGAGTTTGCTGCCTTCTACATGATCAAAATAAAGATGAAACTGGGTGTAGTGGTGCACACCTATAATCCCAGTAGCTTGGGAGTCTGAGGCAAGAGGAGTACATTTTCAAAGCCAGCCTCAGCAACTTATTGAGGCCCTAAGCAATTTAGCAAGATCCTGTCTCCAAAAACAAAGGGCTGGGTATGTGGCTCAGTGGTTAAGTGCCCCTGGTTATTGCCCTAGTACCAAAAGACAAAAAAGATGAAAATAAAGATGAAGTATATGGCCCAAACACTGTAAGAATAATTTATAATAAAAGTCCTACTAAACTAGAGGACTTCAAAAGTTTAAGGAAAAGAAGAACTGCAAATAATTCTTAATCTTCAATGCTTACATTTTTCTTTTTTTACCCAAATTTAGTCGGATTTTAGCAACTTTGGGATATAAACCAGCACAGATGACAGCTTTTATTATCTTCTCATTATCTAGGGGAGTGGAAAGGTAGAGGGGAAAAAAGGTAAAATACCAAGACAATGGATAAAATGGCAAGTTATTTACACTTTGTTTTCTGCTTTACCTGAATTTATATTAGATTCTGGGTCTTTAGGATTTCTACTGCTTACAAATCCAGCTCCAAGAAGATGCTCAGCAAACTGTCCCTTCATGTTATGCAGCATCTAGGGAGCAATGGTAACAAGCAGAACCAGAACACTGTTCACACACTGGGGGTATAAAGCATATATACTCATAAGTAAATTTAATTATAAACCGCCTTTAATTATAAAGTGTTAGACTTTTACAAAAATATAATATTTTAAAGAAGGTGTTGGCAAACTATAAAAACTTGGTTTTGTCAACAGAATGCTTCTGGAACACAGCCACATTGTATCATCTACATATTGTCTAAGGCTGCTTTTGTATTTCAATTATAAAGATGAACGGATTTAACATAGACTTGTATGGCCTGAAAGCCTGAAGTACAATCTGGCATTTCAAGATAAAGTTTGCATGTTGTAAGGAATAACATCACTGATATTTAAGGATTACTTCGTTTTGCAAAAAATTCATAAATAGAATTTTAACAACTATTCTTCACCCCTGAATTTATTCTGTGTGTGGGGGAGACCAAACCAACATTTATCAACATTCATAGTTTTATTACTAAGAATTTAATGCATGGGCACATTAAGAAAAATAATGATTTGAGTACAAATGATACAAGGCTCAGTAAAAGCATTCAAACAAAATAAAGTATTAATGAAGAAATTTCCCTAATCTCAACTGTCTTAAGACATAATAATGACACAAGACTGCAGACATTCATTATGCAGAGATGTTAACAAAAGAACTATATCCTAATAATGAGATCAGTTTTAAAAACAATAGTTATTTTTATAAAACTGTTTAACTCCAGTTCAATTTGAAGAAATTACAGAAATAGAAGTGAATAGTCCAATGAATCTACATTTCATCATCACAAGAAAGATTTTCTACAGAATTCCTTTAAACTTAGGAGATTACAAAACAGAGTTGGGTCACCTTTATGCAAGGTATGACTTTGACTTTCCCATCTACTATACCCTAGCTCTGACTTTGCCAGCCACCTCCTGGTTCTCTTTACCATTATACCGTTGAGGATAATGGTTTTCACATTCTGTTCTGAATGTATAACTCCCAACACTCTTTTGTGTAAATTGTCTATTCAAATAATATGAAAGTACACCATCAGCTGACTCAGCATGTGTTCTCCATCCTTAAATCTTCATTTTGATTCAAATCTTAAGAAGCATTTCACCATCAAATAGTTTTTCAAAATCTCATAGGCAAGGTGTCTCTGGAGTCCTTTCTTGAATGCTTACCCTTTGTCGTTATAGTTGAATTAGTATCTTCACTGGACATGATAGTCTCAAAAAACACTTGGATTTAGCCATCTTTTCATACTTCTGGTTCACTTCACTTTTTCCATTTCAGGAGAATGGTCTTTTACATGTCTCTGAATAAATATTCATTTACACATGATTTCTTTATAGAGATATCTACTGTCCTCATGTCCTGTCTAAAAACTTTTTATTATTTAACTGCTTTAATTTTTGTCTTTTTGAGTGAAATCCATAAACTGTGACCACCTCAAACCTCTCTTCCATGGCAATAATTGCTTTAAGGGATGTTTGTCATTTTGTACTCTGTGATTTTCTTTTGGTCTTCAATTTGGGTTCTTAGCAGTCTTTATTCACTCTACTGGCTTATTATCTTTGTTTTACTGAGTGCATATTCATATTAAACTATTTCATATTGTAAAATGGTTAAGTTTTCTTTTGTTGAAAGATGTTAGGTTCCATCATTTTTCTTTAGCCTCAGTATCTTTCAGAGTTGTCAAGTCACCTGTCAGTTGGCTAATAATTGAGCATTTTTTATCAGACAGGCTGAATTTGTAACTCGTATCTAATACAAGTACATACACTTTGTATATGTCATGTCTTACTACATTATATTTATACAGAATGAATACAGACGTACTCCCATCTATTGCATGTGGTAATTACAGCAAAACAGTCACCATTACCTGCAGTGTGTTGGAGGACAGAAAATATTCCCAGCAGTAGTCCTTCTCATATCTAAAACCACGCCGCCTCGCTTCTTCCCAGCCCTATGGGGGCAAACAAATGAAGAAATATACTTATATTATTCCCTGGAGCAAAGATTACTTACTAGTTTCCACCTCTATTTAATAACAGTTTGATTTTCTACTGATATTTCATTTTCTTTGTAAAAAATTCAAGGAATTTTGAAATTTACAAACTAAAAATCAAACTGGTCCCTAAGAAATTTGCCACTCAAGTTCCAGATTTTTATACAAGTCAAAGAATAATAGATTGTGTATTTTACACAAAATGGCATCATACTGTACATAATTAGACTAAATGACATTTCAATTTTACAAAGAAGAGTATTAAACATTTCCTTAAAATAAGACTGATTTACAAAAGCAAAAAACATCTTCCTAATTTGAATCATGTACATGGTTATGATATTCACTCAAAATGTTAAATCTGAATATAAGATTAATGAATAAAGAAGACTGTCACGTAGGTCAGTAAGACAAAGATATAAAACGATTATACCAAATATAAAAAGTTTTTTTCCAAAAGAGTAAATGTAACAATCTATTATAAACCTGAAAATAAATTACACTTTTTTCAAATGTTCACCTAATTTCGAACATTTTTAGCATTTACCCCTGAATCTATAATACAGATTTTTAAAAGTTAAAGATGCTCCTATTCTAGTGTCAGCTTTTCACTTGAACAACCTATCACAGTCCAGAACAAGATTGATTGATTTTTTACCTCAAATGCATTCACAACAGTCAGGTGATCACTTCGAGTTTCTTTTGCCAATTCTTTTCTTCGTGCATCTGCAATCTTTTCTTTACCCTATTAAATATAAAAAGTCAATTTAAACATAAGTCAATTTAAATTGTTCTGACACTATAATAAAGAATATTCTAGTAAAAAGGCAACTAAAAAATATTATGTAATCAACAGCAATTTTCAGTATCTAAACATGCTCAGCCTTTATTCTATCTTTCTTACCAGTGGAATGACAAAGGGATCTTTGAAACTGAGACTAGCAGCAATAGTGAGCACGGGGTCTAAGCAGCAGAATAGAGCTCCAAAAAGAATCATCTTCCCAATATGTGGCTCAACTGGTAACCGGGCTAAGTGGACTCCAAGAGGTGTCAGTTCTTCTAGTTTATCCAGAGCATTCTGTAAAGAAAGTTTATTTTAAAAATAGACATGGTGAAGCATTACATTAAAAGCTACTTTAGCTTTTTCTTAAAAAAGATAACTTAATGCCCCAATATTGTTCTGCTTCAGTTTTCCTCAACAAAATATAATTATGGTGTCATTAAAGGTTACAAAGTTACTTAAACGATAACAGAATCAATCCACAACTTGGCTTTATTGGGAACGGTAAGAAATAACAAACTAGCAAACTTTTAGTCAAAGAAAATCACCCAATAAAATACAAGAGTGATGGGAAAAACAAAATTTGGATGAAGTACAGAGCCCCTAGATTCTACCAGTTTAGGTGTTATGAGACAGCAAGGCAGAAGACAAAGGACATATCTAGAGAAATATCCTGGAAAATGGAATGACTACTGCTGAAATCCTAGGCTCTGGTCCAACCATACCTGTGGACAGCTAACGTGGCTTGAGGAAACCAAGAAGCTAAGAAAAGAACTATAAGAATTACAAGTCTAAAATATGGACTCAGGGAGGTGAGCTCAGAGGTTCAACCTCTTTTCCTGGGAGAAGTAACATAAATGCTCTCTGGAAAAAGTTATCATACTTCAAATTTTAATATACAAATAATTTTATAAACATAATTTCTAATATATCAGTAAAATAACTAGAAATAGATACAAACAAAAAAAATCTTAAAGAATCCATAAGCATCCCCTTGGACACAAATTATCTTAACACTTAGAGAGGTTATACCATTGAGCTTAATAATTAATAAGAAAGCTCTCCCAGACAGTAAAATGAGTATCCCTAATTCTTGAATCCAGTGTAATCTTAACACCTAACTCTGACAGAGTATATTTGAGCAAAGGAAAACTATTAAAAAACTACTAAAAAAACACAAGAAAAAATAAAAACCAAAATACTGTAATGGCAAATGAATCCTAACAACTAATTTCAGAAAGGAAAACTGGCTTAACATTTGAAACATCAATGTAATTCAATCCATTACCAACAACAAAAACTCACAAGCAGAAAAATTTTGTAGTTACTAGTATAAATTTTAATAAATTTTACAGAATTAATCAATACAAACAAGGTCAATAATCAAAAGTGAATTTAATTTCTATCAGGCTTACAAGAAAAGATAAAACCTAAGTTAGTGTAGAATCCAAATGTACCACTAACCTAGAAATGTTTAAAAATACACATAAAACCCTAAAATAAGGAAGCTCTAAATATAAATAAAAGGAAGATGACAGATCATGTTCTCATTTGTAACACATTTTAAATATGTCAATTCTCCCCAAATTGCTAAGGCAGTGTAGCCCTGATGAAGATAGAAATACGCTCAATAGATTGAACAAAGCCTAGAAAGAGCTAGATAAATCCATAAACACTTGATTGATGACAAAGGTTACAGAATGAAGATGGACGAATATTTCCATAAAGGGTGTTTGATCAATTAGTCACATATATGTAAAAGCTTAAGTCTCCTATATCACCATACAAATTCAGATAGATTACATATGTGAATTTGAAAGACAAAACAAAGTTAAAAAATCTTCGTGATCAAGTAAGAAAACATACTATTGAGGCAAAAAGCAATAACCTTTAAGACTGATATATTTGGATTAAAATTAGGCATTGGTTTATCAAAACCCTATTTAAAAGTACAGGAGAAAAAATAGACATGTGTACTACACATGACAAAGGTGCAGAATGAGAACCTGAGAAGTGTGTATGATCTGTGACCCAGCAGAAAAACAGGGACCAACAGTTTGCAGAAAGGACTTTCCAATGGACAATAAATATGAAAAACTGCTCACAAATTCATGGAAATGAGAATTAAAACCACAAACTAAAACATCTGCATACCTACCAGTATGGTTAGAGTAAGACTGGTAATGCCCAGGGGGTCAGTGAAGCTACAGAGCAAAGAGAACTCTTCACTGGCAGAAGTGCAAGTGCTCTGACAACTCTGGACAACTGCAGGGCATCATCTACCAAATTCCACCATACATAATGCCTTATGATCCAGTGGATTCATAACTAAGTATACACACATGAACACGCCCACCAGAAACACTGAATACTGAATGTTCATACCAGTGCTGTACATAATAGCCCCAAACAGGATACAATAATAATATATGCCAAAGAAATGAAAATGAATAACAGCTAAAGCAACAATGCACATGAATCTTATAAAGTTAAAATGAAGAAACCATAACTCTATTTGTCCTACTGAAAAAAAATAAATAAATCCTACGTCTTGTATGAGTTTATGTAAAGTGCATAGAACTGCCAAAATTAAACTGAATTCTTTACAGGAATGCACACTTGTATGAAAAGCCACCAAGAAAAAAAAGTAAGGGGCTACTGTCAGTCATGAAAGATTTAGGATTAAGGGACAGGAGCAAGCAACTGGGAGAGTCGGAAGGGAGCTTTTAGCATACTACTGATGCTCACTCATCTTGATATATGCATTACCCCATGCTTACTTTGTGGTGATTCCTTAAGGGGTACATTCTAACTCTGCTTGCTTTTCCGAGACATACATGCTGTATTTCATATTAAAGCCTTTTAAAACTTGTGGGCCTCAGTCCCTCCTACAAATAGCTACAAATGGCTCTTTTATTCAGTCAGGAGACAGGAAGTCATCTCATTCAGGATTCAGGGTCCAGGTGATTCCTCTGGTTGTCTTTGGATTTTCTGATCACCACCTAGCTCTCCACAACCTACTTCCAGTAACCTCACTAAATTTAATCCAAATTCTAAGAGACGGTTAGATCATTTACAATGCTTTTTCATTTAAACAGTGTATTATATTAAGTACTATTCTAATATTCCAATATTTACATTATCAAATGTTATCTACATAAATGGACCCCTGCAAACCTGTGAAATATATAAAACCAGTCTTTACCAGCCTCCAACCCAACACTAACCATCAGAATTTAAAGACAGAAATGTTCTATCTCTGCACTGTCCAGTATGATAGCTGTATGTGCTACTGAGTATTTGAAATATGTAAGTGGAACTGAGATACAAACTTTCTAATTTAATGCATAAATTAAAGTGGCACATCTGGCCTCATGTATAGTGGACAACTCAGCTCTAGCCCTGGGTGCCTTCTGCCCAGGATGGACATTAACTCGCAGCCATTCCCGAGTCTCTCTGGCTATGGTCCTCTGCAGGAGTGTCTGACCACTCAGTGATCAATAAACTGAACCTGGTGTCTTAAAACACTAATTTCATAAAAAGGAACTAATGAAATCAGAAACAAGGAATAGTAAAATGACAGGTTGAAGACTGTTAGCATTTTGGAAAAAGACCATATGTAAAAAGACCATACTATCATTAAATTACTTGGACCAACAAGATTTATTTCAAGAATATACAAAAGGACCCAGTACTTAAAAAATTTCAAAATGTCATGCAATTTTAAATCAGGCCTCCAGTGGGGGTGGGGGGAGTGGAGAAAGGGCCCAGTATTATAAGAACATGACAAAAGTTATCATTTTATAACTTTCTAATGCATATCTTATATACTAAACTGAGAGCCATATAATGAGTCAAAGTCAACACTGCACATTTCACCAGTCTACTCTGCAGTAATAAATTTTATAATTAGTTGGCTTGCCTGCTCTAACACTCTGAATCAAAGTTAGAATTAAAGGGGAAAAAAAAAAAAAAAACAGAAAAACCTCAACTTACCAGTTCCATCAGGTGTTTTATGGACAGCAACACTGCCTCATTTGATGGTGGATCCATTAACCTACTCAGAAAATAAGCAATTCCACCTAGTCTTAAAATCTGGGGGAAGAAAATATAATTAAACACATGTCATATATCAACATTTAGTCCTACCTATATCAATCTCTCAAACAAAACACCAATCTTAAAATTTTCAAGTTAGTCATTTTAGTAAAATGAATTATTTATGATTTCACTAGAACTTGTTTAAAGGTCTACATACTTACTGCTTTCTACCAGCAACTTTATTAGTGAGAAAAGTAGTCTGTTGAAATCTCAACACATTTATTATTATTTTTAAAATAAGGCTAATTATATCAAAATTTATAGGATGCTAAAAAAGAAGTAGTTTTTAACAAGGGAAAGATACAGTAGGAGCAGCTAATGTTTACTGAGCACTCACCGTGCAGAGAGTGTTCTAAGAATCTCATATGAAGAGAGATAATCTGCCCAGTAATAAAATGAGCTTTTCAGAACGCAAGAGGGATCCAGAGAGGCAGCCAGGCTCCAGGGCAATACATGATTTAAAACTGTTTAGTACACAACTAAAGGAAGTTTGGTGACACAAGCAAAGCCAAGTGTATAGTAATAATTCCTTCCTGTAGATTTAATATAGTACCTTCTTCTAAACAAGATGTTGAAAATTCAAACACTACCCTCCACTTCGTTTCTTAATTCTCCCACCCGAATTTACCTTTATCTGCAAACAAAGTTCTTCCAAAGGTGTTCTTAAAATCTCTGGTAGCTGATAATCATCCAGAAGACTTGCTCTAAGGCCATTATACAGATGATAACAATGCCCAGGTTGAACTCTTTAAAAAAGAAAAAAGTTATTAATGACTTTTAAAACTCCAGAGAAGAGCACGAAGGGAAAGCAGCCAATACCCACTTCTCATAAAGCACATAATTATTTCACATAATTACTATTCAATTCTATGAATTCTACTTCCTTCTTCCCATCTGTTGGAATAAAATCCTCAATCCTCTATCCCAATGTCCTGAATTGTTAGGTCCCTGCCTTTCACTTCTTAACTTTATTCTGTCTTTTAATTAATATGTAGTAATTGCAGATATTTCTGGGATACAGTGTATTGCAAGATTGAGCAAACCAGATAACTAGCATTTCCATCTCATCATCAGAGCAAGTGTGGAGCCTCTCAGAGTGGCTCTTCCAGCTCTTCTGTGAACTGTAGTCACCCCACTATGCTGCTGAACACCAGAACTCACAACTCCTAACTCTATTTTAGTACCTACTATGTCCCAGTTTAAGAAAAAAATTAAGGCTCCCTTCCCTCTTCCAATATGTGGTTCTCTATTTCTGACAGATTCTAGACTACTATGCTTAGTAACAACAGTCTACCTTAGGTCAAGGCCAAGAGTTACAACCTCAAATATGCCTTGAAAGCACACCTTTTAATAAACACTGGAATCATGTTAACCTGTATTATTTTAAAAGATTTTAAGTACATTTTATTTAGTGACATCTCAGAGGGACACTAGGATCTTATGTTTTATATTTGTAATTAGTGCCATGAATGATATCATTTTTTGGACAATGACGAGGACAGATGTGAAGAGGTGACAGTAACTCATACATTTTCAAGCAGCATAAATATTTCTATAGGTTCTTTCTGCTATAAGAATAAAATTAAAATCTAAAAATTTTAGCTACTTTTGTCAGATCCTTCTAGACCCACCATTATGTAACATATCAGAACAAGACTCAAGTATAGAACTAAGAGTACGTCCACTGAGGACCACACAGTTTAGCGTTTTCTGGCCACCAAAGTAACCACCTATCTATATTGGACTTTGCTGAAGGAATAATTCTGGCTCACCAGCATCCACTGCATAATCTTTTAATTAACTGTCTGGAAGTCAAATTCTACTGAGAAAACCCATGAAGATTACAACAGGTGAGTCAAAACTTTACAGATACAGGACAAATTTAAAACAAAGGGATAATATAATGGCCACTAAGGTTTTCTTTCAACTGTCCTTTTCTTAAATCAGTCCAGAGATGACTCTATCACTCATGCATGAATGTGAAACTATTGTGGGATACACATTTCTAAGTTCAAGGCAAATAATTTTTTCCACCATCAATGAAGATATTTTTATTTTGTGTACTACAACCACATTAATGGAGGAAAAAGTACTTTCCTTATTTTTCTGCTGGTAACTAATGGTGGAAAATCAGTGCTGTTTTAAGTGATTAGGAATCCAGACTGTAGGAACCAGAGTGCCTAGAAGTCAAATACTGGCTCTGCTACTTAAAAAGCTATGTGACTTTGGACACATTATTTCTTTGTATATTAATTTCCTTACTCTTAAAATGGAGATAATAACCTATTACATGGCACTGTGGTGAGGATTAAGCAAAGCCAATACATATAAAATGTTTAGAAGATGACCTAACACTCAAATAGTTGTTATTATGACTAAGTAACATACACTTTAAAAAACGGAATGGAAACAAGATTATAAGAAACGGTATTAATTTTAGTTAAACAGACTGAGGTAAAATATTCAAAGTACAAAACATGGCAGACACTCTTCCAAATAAACTATAAATAAAACAATTTTCTCACTTAAAAATGTTGTAAGTTTGAAATATGAAAGGTGACTCTTCTAATAAATATTTTAAATCACAGAAACAATTTGCTAAACAAAAACTATATGTTCCAAAGGCTCTGGATGAAGTCTGATCTTACCTTCCAGCTCGACCTTTCCTCTGTTTGGCATTAGCTTTACTAACCCACTCAGCAGACATTGTGCTGATGTTGTTCTGAGTGTCAAAGTGTGTCTCTTTAATTTTTCCTCCATCTATCACATAAACTACGTCATCTATGGTAATGCTGTTTGGAAAATAAACAGACAAAATATCAGACATATCCAATGCACTATATAACCTATAGAAGACCTACAATTTTTTATTTTTTGGTACCAGGGATTAAAGAGGGGTGGCTTAACCACTGAGCCACATCCCCAGCACTTTATTTTGAGACAGGGTCTCACTAAGTGGTTTAAGGCATTGCTATGTAGCTGAGGCTGGCTTTGAATTTGTGATCCTCCTGTCTCAGACTCCTGAGCTACTAGGATTACAGGCATGTGCCACTGCACCCTACCAAATAGTGTTTTTAGAGCATTTATTCAGATCAATTTGTATTTTGCAGCTCAGGATTTCCACCAATCTTCCCAAGCTTACCAACACTACAAGATCAAGCACCTAACAGTTGTCAGCATGACTGTCTACAGTGGCAACACAGTGGCAATTCTGCAGATCACACACTCAATTCTTACTTGCCTGCAGCCATACTTCATAGCTTTTCTGATGCCTTTTCACACCTAGCTCTGTGGACCCCAAATGTCATGGCTGTTTCCATAAGATAAACTGTTCCAGCAACTAAACTGTATATCAGTACCTCCAAGGGAACATAAGAAATTTTAAAGTTTATACGTAATAAGCCTAATACCAAATAATACCACTCCCCAACCGGAGAAAAGGCAAAAAGACCTAAATTAACCTCAAAGCATGGGAGCTTTGTTAGAAAAGCTTTGAAAAAGAAACCACTTAAAAGTCTATTTTGATGAAAAGGGCTAAAAAGGATAAGTATTTAAAAAAAAAAACAAAATAAACCTATGCTTACCACTATGACTAAGTTAAAAAGATTTTTAGTAATTACAAAAATCTGGTAGGAAAAACAAGGCAAGGTTTATTAATAATTTATAAGACCCAAAACTTATGTCATCATCAACAGTGATATTTAAAACACTTTTTACCTAGTCTCTGCAATGTTGGTAGCGATTACTATTTTCCGAACACCTGGAGGAGTTCTTTTAAATACCTGTAAAAATAAATACATCAAAATCCCCAAGTATACCATTTTACAATACACTAATTTGGCTATTAGTAATTACTTTAGATATTGTTCACTGTTAACATTGTGTTTGTTAGATGACATGTATCTATATAAAGCATGCTTCATTTCTGATACTTTGAAATTCTTAGTAAATCAGTTCCCACAGATGTAATTTTATCAAAACAGTTTTGCAAACAAAAAAGTATTGCAAATAAAATATAATCATATATATGTGTGTGTGTATATATATATACACACATATATATATACACACACACGTAAAACATTTTTTTTTTTTTTTTTGAGCTTATGAGTACAATTTATTTAAGTGAGAAGGGACAGAGTTCCCACAGGGTGAGAGGTAGACCAATAGGGGATTTCCTATAGCACATCTTTTAACAAAAGCTTGAGATGTGAAGCAGAGGAAGAGGACAAAAACTATAAGCTAAATAATGGGTAAGGACAATGAACCATGAGAAAGATGCCTAACCCATCAGACTGGATGTCAGCTGGCTATAAGACTGTATATGTTTGAGAGTGGACTGAAATAAAAACTCTTCAAACACTGACTCATACAAATAATACTGTCCTTGACAATGCTACCAACGGAGAAGACAGACAGGCAGTCAAGTAGCACTGGCTGCATTACACACACTTACATAGTTATCAACAGACCAAATGTTGTTTCTTAGTCTGGTCACATATTGTCCAGCAAAGAAGTACATTCTTTACTACATTAGGGGGTCAAAGAAGTACAGCCATCCTGGGTATGTTTCCATCCAGTCTTTGATATCAGGAGCTAATTCTTCCCACTACTCTTCCCTTACCCCTGTACTCTGTATCTAATTCAGCTAGCTGAATCTTTATCAGGACTAAGGTCCCCACAAATAGAGTATTTAAAGAATCTTAATATTTTCCAACAAAAAAATGAGTGGAAAAACTAGAGGGGAAAAATGTAGATTTTCTGATCCATTTCTTTCTATCACGGCCTGAATCACTGTAATCCAGAAAATCACCTTTTCTCTGAGAAAGAAGTGTTCACTCTAATGAGGGCAATCTTTGCCATCTGACAGAGCTAAGATTCATCATACATTACTGACAAAACAGGAAATCTCATGCCTGCTAATATACTAATTGTGTTAAATGAAAATTTTAAACACCAAGCTGTAGTATGTCAGATAATTAATTTCTAGGTGGTGTTATTTTTAGTGGTATTCACATATCTTTTTCAATTACCCAAACAAGTTACTGGCAAAACCAATTCTTTAAACTTTTGCCTAATGTTGACAAAACTAATGTGATTTGTGGATTACCCTGTTACTCAATTTTTTGTGCAACCATCCCCTGAAGACTCATTTGCAAAGGTTCTCAAGGAAGTATTTGTTACATGGATTACTATTTGAAAATGTTCCTTTAAAAAAAAAAGAGAGAAAAGAAAACACATAATAAGCAGTCCTTAAAGCTTGTGTAGTTGGAAAGATAAAGAAAAAATAAATTTAACAACATACCTGTGTCTGGTTTACCGTAGGCATCAGTGAATGTAAAGGTATGATAATAAACTTATCTGAAAATTAAAAAGTAAACTTTATGATAAAGAGATAGATTCATCAAACATATGGAACAATGAATTCAGATACTGAATCACAAAATTCTTAGTTTATATTTGTATATAATAATATCAGACCAACTTAGTTTTCTAATATTTTTTGCTTTCTAAGTACTCCAGCAAGATCTAATTGACATTTTGTTAATTTACTTGTATTGATAAGCATTTTCCTCAAATTGTTAAAGAATGCTCAAAAGCTGGAGAGATCCTTTCAGATTTCACCAGTAAATGCCATTAACTCTATCCTCCCCATGATTCAAACTTGTACTGGGTGAAAAAACTGAAAAATCCCAATACCAACATTTTAACTCATTTAAGGGCTCAATTTTATTAGGTATATTTAGAAAAAGAGGTCAAATGTTCTCTTCATGATGCTAGATGAAGAGCTTACTACATACCCAGAACCTTCATTTGTGATTCAGACCGTTTAGAGAAGACCTCACTTCTTTATTTAAAAACAACAAAATAATAATAATGTGGGTTTAGATCATCAAGTCCTTTCACTGAGATAGCTAAAGAAGTAATACTTCTTTACGTTAAAGGTTAAAAAAAATTCATGTTTCAAATATCACTGTTCAATAAAATATACTGACATAATACCTGATTTAAACATCACTTGTGACATCAAGAGATCATGTAATGTGCTGATATTGTCCCAGCCTGGTAGAAAGACCAGTATTGCACCATCCTATATGGAGAGGAAACAACTATTACAAAGGATCACATCAACAAAACACGCCACACAGTAAAATTCTGCATGTACTTAAAAGTTATACTAGTTCTGGATAATTTTATTAATTAAAAGAATACAAGATCTTTTATTGATTGATTGTGATACTGGGGACTCACCCAGGGGTGCTCTGCCACTGAACTACATCCCTAGCCCTTTCATATTTTCATTTTGAGAGTTTCTAACTGGCCCAGGCTGCCTCCTGCCTCGCCTCCCAAACTGAGGGGATTACAGGTGTGCACCACCATGTCCAGCTACAAAATCACTTTTAGAAATATGACTTATAATCCAAGGATTTCACTTGTTTATTCTTTTCTTTAGATGGGTCAAATGCCCAAATCCTTTGCTCTTTTGACATTATTTCTAATGTCAAAAACAATTTCAACAAATCTATTCTTTTTATAGGGAAAAAATTTTGTTAGATACACATGGGTTATTGGTTTTTCTTTTCTTTTAATAGTGCATTTTAATTTATAATGTAGAATAATGGAATTCATTATGTAATTTTCATACAGGCACATAATTTGATCAATCTCATTCTCTAGTACCTTTTCTTTCCCTCATCCCTGATCCACTGCTCCTACTAATCTATTTTTTAAATCATTTTAGAAAATTATTTTTTCATGGTCTTAATGGTAATAAAATTAAAAAGGTGTTTTTTGAAGAAAAATACAAAAAAATTAAAACGGTGTTTTTTGAAGAAAAATAAAAAAACTAACCTCTTCTTCCAAAACAATGTATCGAATAAGGGCAGCAATCAAATTCAGATCAACTTTATCATCATCCATCATTTCTATAACATCTACGGTACTTGCCGAATACCTATCAAAGTTAAAAAGTGTCATGTAATATTTGCCAAGCTTCCTGCTGTTTAATTTGTCATAATAATTAAAAATAATTCAATCTATAAACAAAGAAATATAATCAACAGAAAAATGCTTGGGAATTAAATAGCATTTAAAAGTCAAATTGGTATCATTTAGCAGAATAAGATGGACAAA
The DNA here is from genome assembly GCA_020662805.1 of Glaucomys volans. Taxonomy (NCBI): domain Eukaryota; kingdom Metazoa; phylum Chordata; class Mammalia; order Rodentia; family Sciuridae; genus Glaucomys; species Glaucomys volans. The sequence continues at coordinate 1,886,594 of JAJEJO010049789.1, forward strand.
ATTTTCCCTTCAAGTATGTACAAAATCAAGAAGACAACCTGACATTTTGTTTAGTGATTCAGTCACTGTTCTCACCTTCAAATAACATAAACTCACCTTCTTCGCAGTTGCCTAATGTAATCTGGCCAGCGTTCTTTATAGATTGCTTCTTTTTCTTCTTTTTCTTGTCTATTTACATGCCCTTGCATGAAACCCCTCTTAAACTGGGATCTGTGTTCTTTTTGTTCTGGAACATATCTGTAATAAAAAGAATCTTCAACGTTTCCACATTTTTGAAAGACTTTGTTTTTATCTAACATCTGAGACTTTTTACATTGAGGGTTTAGAAAAAGATTCTAAAGAATTTTTTACTACACTTTCCATAAAAATATAAATACCAACTTTTTAAAAGTGTTCATTAATAAATAAAACTTAACAAGTCAGATAATAATCATTTTTCTCTACTGAAGTATATAAACCTCCAAACTAACCTTTAGTAGTCAAAATAAAAAATGCTAAAGTAACTTTTACCTTCAATTTTGTTTGCTCTAAAACAAAAGTTAACTTTAATATATGCTGAAAGTAAAAGTTAATGACTGCCAAGTAGAAAGACTCAGATTTTAAAAACAGAAGCTTTCCAAACCTAATTGTAGACAAGTATCCCCTGGGGAGCTCATAAAATACAGATTACCCATGCCCAATCTCTTTTGATTACAATTTACGTCTGTTAATCTAAGAATTTTAATTAGTGACCCCAAGAAATTCAGTATATCAACAGACCTATGGACCCACACGAGACAATTATGTTATTCTGCTCAGTTGTAGTTACAGCAAATGGCAGATCCAGAATCTGTACTCAAGTCTCCTGTGTGTCAATCTAGTGCTACAATGACTCCAACATGCTACAGTGACTGCTGAAAACGGAGGGCAAATCTGTGAAAAAAATCTAAGCATGGAGGAGAGAGAGACAAAGAAAAAAAACAAAAAATCCTACACTTTCACCCCCAAACCTCTCAGAATTTACTTAATGGGTAGCACCTAAGATGGAATGGGGAGGTGGGGTGAGACATGGGCTATGGAGTCACACAAAGCTCATGTTCTGGCTCTGCCTCTGACTAGCTGTATAGCCTTACACAGGTTATTAACCTTCTGGCCCTTCATCTTATTTGAGTGATACTTTTGTAGTAGCAATGGCATAACAGTAAAAAATAAAAATGACAAAGTACATTGCCTGATATGTTATAGATACCAAAAAGTCTTAAGCCCCTTTACTATTCAGCACCTGTAACCCAGGGTCCCCAAAATCTTCAATACATATGGAGGAACTGACTAGATTACTGATCCTCCAAACACTGTTTGTGTAATGTCAAGCTATTCCTATTATTTTCTTAGATATGAATCACTAAATGTGCCATGATGGGAAGTAGGGCAAACTGCAGAAATTGGAACCGAGGAACTAGTACCTACAACATTTATGGCCACTGATGAAAAAAACAAAGACTGGAAGACCTTTACATGCCATCTCTCTCATGTTTAACATGTTTCACCCTCTCTGAAGTATCTATTTCCCTCTTTCCTACTCTGTGTTCACTGTTTTCTGGACTTTCCCAGTCTGTCCTTGAGGTATGACCTCATTTCCAAAACACTTTATTTTCCCCAGATTTTACCTAACAGCTCACAGAGTTGTCTGCCTAGATATAAATCTTAAGGGTATACACCAAGTCTTCCCTGGGCTTACACTTAAAATCTGACATCATGCAAGGCAGAGAGTAAACTTAAATAAGTGTTAAATAAATGTCCAATCAAAATCCAGGTGACTTTTCCCATGTAAATAAGTGGTGGATCTTTGTGGTCTACATCCAACTACCACCTTCTGGTTTTCTCATGTAATGGTGAGCTGAATCATATATCTATCATTTATTTATTCAGATGGGCTTTGGGATGACCAGCTATGGAATTTGGGAACTGGGCTTTCCCAATCTTTTTCTTATGAAGGAATACAAATATAATTTTGTACAGGATGCTGGGAAAAGTTGCTTGTAGCTAAAAGCCAATGTTGAGGGGATCAATAACTCGGGCGAATCAGGGGAGGTTTTCTGCTAGTGGTCATGTTAAAAAGGTTGAGTTTTTCAAAGAGACAATTCAAATCAAGGTGCTAGTTCAGCAAGAGAAAGCTCATGTGCTCATATTAATTTTCAGGTGCAACAGTAGGTCCATAACAAAAAAGGATTATTATATTAGCACAGGACTCAGGAAATTCCAGTAAGAATGAGAAGGGACGTTCAAAAGTAAGGCTCTAGAGGTTTGGGTGTGTTGCACAATAAGTACAAGATGATCTGGAGTAAACTGATTATTCAGCATATAAAGTAGTAGCACACTTTGGTACATAGGTGCTTGCAAAGTATTTGCTCTTTTGATTTGGTATAGAAAACTGGTTGCAAGACAGTATAATTAACCATTTTAGGATTACTTGCCAGGACTCATTGTTTTTGTTGCTGTTTTAACTGATGAGAATTAGGTGGGGATCAAATATAAAACAATGACTTGGACTTGAAATTTATGAGGTTCAAGGTGTCTGTGGTTCTGCAATACTGCTGAGTAGAAAACAACTTCAGTATTCAAGAAATGCTTTTCAGTCCTGAAGCTCTAACGTTAAAAGTTATGGAAATACTGAATTATAGCCATGTAAACAGAACTACATAAAGAAATCACAAAGCACTGAAAAAGACTGAGAATCCTGGCAGGCAGGGGCATGGAAATAATAGTAAAGGGTGGTAGGAAACCAGAAGACAGGCACAGACACCAAAAACAGAGGCTCCACACTTTGCTGCCCCAGGATCTTTAAAAATCATTGACTCCACCAGGCATGGTGGCACACACCTGTAATCCCAGAGACTTGGGGGCCTGAGGCAAGACGATCTCAAGTTCAAGGTCAGGCTCAGCAATATAGGACTCAGCAATAAAGGCCCTCAGCACCTTAGTGAGACACTGTCTCAAAAAAAAAAAAAAAAAAAAAGAAAAGAAAAGAAAAGAAAAAGGCCTGATGACCTAATGATGTGGCTTATTAGTAAAGTCCCCTGGGTTCAATATCCAGTACCGGAAAAAAAAATTCCCAGTTACCAACTCAAACTTTGTAATGTAAGGAAACATGCAATTGGGTTTTTAAAAACTCCAGGTAATTTCAATGTGCAGAGAGAATCTGAAAATCCCTGATCTATGAGAAACAATTTGAAGGGAGTGGTCAATGCTGAGTATCTAAAACTAACTGAAGTTTGGTATAAGAAAGGTGACATATCAATATTTACAAATTTCTTCTATTCCTAATGTTTTGTTCATTTGTTTTTGGCTGGGGATTGAACTCAGGGGCACTTGACCACTGAGTCACATTCCCAGCCTACTTTGTATTTTATTTAGAGAAAGGGTCTCAGTTGCTGAGTGTCTTGCTTTTGCTGAGGCTGGCTTTGGCCTCAATCCTCCTGACCTCAGCCTCCCGAACCACTGGGATTACAAGTGTGTGGCACCACGCCCGGCTCCTAACATTTACTTACCTTATTTTTTCAATAATATCTTCCAAAAGATACTCTACAACCGGAAAAGTAAAACCAGGTATATGTATCATTGGACAGTTACCTATTGAGACAGACAAAAATAAATTTGTACTTGAATGAATTTAATTAAAAAAAAAAAAAAGCATAAGACAATATTCTGAACTTTAAGAAAATGTTCCTGTAATACAGTTCTATTTTATTTTCCCATATCTAGTTTGTTTAAAAAGCAGTTTAGTTATTATTCAATATTTTGCTTTGACTTTACTGCATACAGACATCACAGTTCTACAAAATAACATAGGAGGGCTGGGGATATAGCTCAGTTGGTAGAGTGCCTGTCTCACACGCACAAGGCCCTGGGTTCTAATCCCCAGCACCACCAAAAAAAAAAAAAAAAAAAAAAAATAGGATTTAACAGAACAGAGCTATTTTAAGTTAAACTCAGAAATCTACAAGAAGTCTACATTCTCTTCATCATTAAGCCAAGATAGTACCACAGAAGAATACATGTTTTATTATAACCCAGGTAAGAAGTCTTACTCCTGGTGGCACCCAGAATTAGAGGGAAAAAGTAGTCAAAACAAGACCTACTTCGATATTATATTGTTACTATTTCAAAATCAATAATTAAAAAAAAAATCATCACAGTACTGTTATTTAAACGCTTTTCACAGCAAGCAAAAGAAGCAGCACATATAAACTCCAAGACAGCATCAGAGATCAAAATATCTGAGCCACAATTACTTCTGTGTCTGGCCTATACCAATTTGAGCCAAGGTCTTCAATGTTAGTTCTAGACATCTATTAAAAAAAGAGAAAAGGAAAAAAATACCTGCCTCCACTAACCTCATAATACTATAAAGATTAACTGGCATGTGTTTTAAAGAACTTCTTAAAAGCCCAAAACAAGAACATTAAATATTGTCACCTATACTGATTCTTTCCTTTTTCCCTGTGTTCTACCACAATTATAAGCAGGAAGAACAGTGAACCTGATTTTAAAAGAATGTACTTCATAGCCAGTTGAATCTAAGTTCAGATTCTTGCCCTTTCATTAATTATGCAACCATGAATAAGCTACTTTAACTGTTCTGAGGCTGGCTGCTCATTTGTAAAACTGAGTAATAACAGTACCTACAATACAAGGTATTACTCAGGTAAAGGAAGACAAAGAGTCACACACACAACCTGACAGAGTATGCCCTAAGCGATCATCAGTGTTATTAGCCAACTGTCAGCATAGAACAATCACAAACAGATGTTTATAACTGATTCAAGTCCGTGGTTTGCATCAATGATGCCATCCAAACTGTCTGGTGGTAGCATCAAGAGATAACCTGATGTCAATGACAGCAGAAACGCTACCACCATTTAAAAACAGAACATTCCTCTAATCTAAGAAACTGGGTTGGGGGAGGGGTTAAGATAATATTAAAATGCAACAAATTACATAACATTTATTTTGACTGTACCAATTCTGTATTTTTTTAAAAATTAAATTTAGTGTTTTTCTAATAAAAAAAGTTTACTCACCAAAATATTCTGAGAATTTCTCAGCATTCAGTGTTGCACTCATCAATATTACTTTTAGGTCAGATCGAAACTGAAGAAGATCTTTAATCACAGTCATTAAAACATCTGACTGTAGATTTCTTTCATGGATTTCATCAAGTACAATATGACTAACACTTGACAAATGCCTACAACAGAGTGTGAAGTATGTAATTCAGCATAAAACTTGAAAACAACCATTTTTCTTTAACAACCAGCAACATTCAATTTCATAATTATATCTTTTGATAATATTTACAATGCCTTAGTTGAAACATACTCACGGGTCTGACTGGAGCCACTGAAGGATGATTCCTGTTGTACAGTATAAGATAGAACCCTGCTTCCTTGGCAACCGACTGTGGATGAAAGGCATAATTACTAGTTTCAGGGTTCCTTTTCTAATAATTTACTAAATACAAGTATAATAGAAAATCTTCATATTTACAACAACACCTACTACAATGGGGATTAGTGAGAAATATACTGTCATAACCATACAGAGAATAACAGAGATTTATATGCCCTAAATTTCTGGTTCAGTGATTGAGTAGTCTAATCATTTAAACAGGTAAAAGGAATCTAAAGCTCTAGAAAAGGACTAGAAAGGTTAGTGAGGAGACTGGGAGGGGGGCAGGTAAGATTACCAAAATCAATAAAGTCAGTAGGGAGTGGGCAGGAGGTACAAAAATATAGGATACCAACTCCTTTGAGGAGAACTGATGACACACAACTAAAAAGTCATTTTTTTTTGTCATTCCATAAAGTAAAATCACATTTTAAGATGGCAATTTGGGGGGTTAAAAGATGAGTTTGCAGCAGCAAGCCAGTGAGGCTGCAGTGGTTTTAAATGCTAATTATAACAGTAATGACAAGAATAAAAATGGAAAATCCCCTCTCTTTTCAATCCCCAGTTTCAAAGTTTCACTTGATCTGTGCACAGGAAGTAAACATTCTTTACCTCTGGAGACGAATTTGGTATCCAGTGCTGTTTCCATTGCCACAAGATTCTGCCCTTTCTGCAGCCACTCTCTCTGCAACCTTTAATTAAAATAAAACAGTTACAAAGAAAATACCATTTCCTTTGGACAAATATCCAAAACATCCGTGAAAATCTAAGATTGATGAAAAATTTTTTAGATTTTCAGATGAATTTCTAAAAAGACATTTATTAAAATCTGAGATAGCTAAACTGTGCATGCTTTTCTCAAAAGCTAGACTACCTGATTCTTACATCTTGACTTTTCATTTATCCTTATAAAGTTCTTTAGAGCCAAAAGTTCTTTCATCACTACTTCCAAAATGCCTTTGGGATCCTCTCATAATTTTCTACCTTTCTGGACTTTTTCAACAAGAGTTGGAAAATCAAGGTAATTACATTATTTTGCAATTTTATTTTTATATGACATAATTTATGGTTGTTATTTTTTAGTTTTGTCTGTTTTTTCTTTTGGTGGAGACTAGTACAGTTGAATTCCTTGTTTTTATATATACTTTGGAAGGCTGCCAAACACAAACTCTGGACAAATGTTACAACCCAATACTGATGTATGTAACAAAGTTTGTGTCACCTTGTGACAGAACAGTGATAATTTGAGGCTAGAAACAGAAAAAGACAATCACTATTACACTTCAGAAATAAAACTTTTCAACCAATATATCCAAAACGCATTGTCTTAGACCATATTAACCTGCAAATTCAAATTTCAACAGATGAAAAAGCATTTCTTCCTACTGTCAAAATACATGAACTGCCAGCTATGTAACTGTTAAGATTTTTTTACCATTCTGTGATCTTATGCAATTTGCAGGAAAACGCCCCCTGCCACCAGGGTGAAGATTACTGCTCCATTTAAAAGGTACACTGTGCATAGCTTAAATGTATGCTGTTATTTATCCACACATACTGCTATAATAATTGGTCATGAGTTCCTAATCAGACTCTTATTAAATTACTTAGAAAATGCAGTAACACTATCATAAAACTAAAGATAACCACAAATCTTTATAATTTAAATTTATACATAGAATTACATTACATAACATGAAAACAAACTCACATGCTCATTGTACATTATAACAAACCCCAAAATGCCTTCTACTCTGGTACTGGGGATCGCACCTTGGGCCGCTAGCATGCACTCTACATCCCCAAGCCACCACAAATCTTTAAAGGATACGTAACTCATAAATAAGGCTATCTAAAACAACTACAGAAAGAACACTAAAAAACCCCCAAACACCCAAATGTTGTTTCTAAAAACATATACTTACAACTACTAATTGTGCTTATCTTCTTGAAACTTTGGTCTTACAGACACCCAAGTACCCTAGATCACTTAAACATGATTAACCTGAAACATTAATAAACTTCCTCTCAAGTAGCTGAATTTGAAAATCAGACTACAGAAATGTAGCTTCAAGGAAAAAAAAAGGCTTTCCACCTTCACCATTATTCAGTGTACTTATATACTGAAAAAAGGGAATGAAAAATATTAAATAAACCAAGTTGCAAAATTTAAAGTATCTAATGTTGAAGATTATTTGGAGGTTGTCATCAATTTTACAAATATTTTATTTAGTTTTCATTCCAGTGGATATATACTGAAATTTTAATAATTTCTCTTGAATTCATAAATACCTATTATTTATGAGATAAATGTCACTCAATTTTTTGGTCTTTACTACCAAATATTTATTAAACAAACATTTACTTCCATAGCAACAAATTCTAAACCTAATTAGAATCACTCCAAACTTTAAAAATCACCAAATTCTTACAAAATTACTCAAAGGAAAACGGGAGTTAAAAGAGGAAATTTTAAAAGGTGAGAAATTACTTACTGAAATGGCACTAATTCTTCTTGGCTGAGTACAAACTATCCTGCATGCAGATCCTTTCCCTCTTTCAATGTAGTTATCCAAAATGAACTGAGTAACTTGAGTGGTTTTTCCACAACCAGTTTCACCACTTATTACTGTTACTTGATGATTATCAATCAAATTCACCAACTCCTATTTCAAAAGGGAATGTAATAAATGTTGAGTAAATTTGAAAAGACACTAATCAAAATCTTATCCAACTGAAAGTAAACATTTTAGCAAACGTATTAATGCTTTTAAAATTTTGTCATGTGCAATGCTGGCAGTTTGGATACTGAGATCTACCAATTTTCAAGAAATAAGCAGCACCAAACTATAAAGCACAGAGACAAGACACTGCCAAAGACAATCATCCCAACAAGAACAGGAAGAGACAGGTCATGAATTCCAAGGGTAAGTGTTAACAGTAAACAAAAGCAAACCCCTGGCCTGGGTAACTACTAAGGACATCAAGGAGTTACAGCACAATTCATAAATATGGCTTGAACTGTTAGGCAAATTTTGCACAGTTTTAGGAACAAGGAATATTAAGTTATTTTCCAATTATTTCCTTCAAATAATTAATAAAAACAAGTTTTTAAATACCTAAATTAAATGGGTAAACTTTAGGTGTCCAGAAAACCTCATCTTTGGGAAGATCTTAGCATTTGAATATTAACATTCACTATATTAACAAAACCATCCTGCTACTTCAAAAGGATATCAAGGGTTTTCAACTATAAAATAATGTAACTTGAAAACCTATGTTTTAAAAATTTCTCATCTAAACTAACCTGTTTGATAAATTGGAAAACACTTTAAGTTTGAACACTGAAAACAGCTGGTAAATACAGTCAGCCCTCCATACCCATTAGTTTTTATTCTGTGGATTCAACCAACTAGATAGAAATATTTGAAATGGAAGTAGATGGAAATAGATGGAAACTATTTGAAAAACTAACTGCATCTATTCTGAACATTTTTTGTCATTATTTCCTAAATCCCTAAATAATATAGTACCAACAATTATTCATAAAAGCATTTATATTGCATTAGGAATAACAAGTAATCTGGAAATGATTTAAAGTATACAAGGGGATATGTGTAGATTCTATACAAATACTACCCCATGTTATATAAAGGGACTTGAATACTTGTGGATTTTGGTATTCACCAAGAATCTCAGGACCAATCTACATGGATACCAAAAGATTACTCTGCTGAGAAGTGGAATGAAATTCCTTCATTTATTCAATATTTACTGGATGTCTATATAATGCCAGGAATTGTTTGGAGTCAAGAAATACAGAATGAACAAAACAGACCCTGTCCTGAAAAACGTACAGTGGACTACGAGGGGAAGATACACAGATGTCATGTAGCAATAAGTGCTATGAAAAGCAAAAGAAAACAAAATAAATAAGATTGGGATGACAGAGGAGGATAGGGTACTATATCATTCTATGTGGGGTAACTGTGATGAAGTGTAACAAATTAATTAAAGCACTGTATTTAAGTAGTGCCTCCGTTTTAACTAAAGTACTTGGTCTTGCATTAAGAGCAGGGTATTTCACCCTAAAATTTCATCTCAACCCATTGGAAGGCTATTATCAAGAACACAAGCAATAATAGGTACTGGCATCGATGTGGGAAAAAAGGCACACTCATACACTGCTGGTGGAGTTGCAAATTGGTGCAGCCACTCTGGAAAGCAGTCTGGTGATTCCTCAGAAAACCTGAAATGGACCCAGCATTTGACCCAGTTATCCCACTCACTCCTCGGTTATACCCAAAGGACTTAAAATCAGCACACTTCAGTGATGCAGCTACGTCAATGTTTACAGCAGCTCAATTCACAATAGCTAGGTTGTGGAACCAACCTAGATGCCCTTCAGTAGATGAATGGATGAAGAAACTGTGGTATATATACACAGTGGAATATTATTCAGTCAGAAAGAATAAAATTATTGTATTTGCAGGTAAATGGATGGAGTTGAAGAATACTATGATAAATGAAATAAGCCAATCCCAAAAAGCCCCAAAGGCCCAAAGGCCAAATGTTTGCTCTGATAAGCAGATGTGATACAGAATAGGGGTAGGGAGGTATAAGAGAAGAATGGAGGAACTTTGGATTGAGTAGAGGGAAGTGAGGAGGGAAGGGGGAGGAGAAGGAAAGATAGTGGAATGAAACAGAAATCATTACCCTATGGACATGTACGATTACAAGAATGATGTGAATCTACATCATGTACAAGCAAAGAAATGAAAAGTTGTATCCCATTTGTGTACAATGAATCAAAATGCAGTCTATAAAAATAAAATAAAATAAAAAACAGGGTATTTATCCAAAGTAAATTGTACAAAAAATTCTATTTTTTAAAGGCCAAATATTTCAATTGTGGATATAAATGAGAAAATTTTTAGAGAACTATTTCGTGACCATATTTTCCTTTAACCCCTTCAAAAATTCAAAGAAAAATTAACTTCCCTTTAGAAGATCATTAAAATATTTTTCAATACATAACTATTTAAAAAAAAAATTGTGCTTATTCTGCAAATCAAATAATATAAAGCATTTTACCTTTTGCATTCCATATGAAGGCAGCTTTTCCCTGAAATGCTGAAATTGTAAAAAAGTAAATTTTACAAAAGCAATGTATTCAAATTGAAGCCATGGTAATAAGAACAAATCATAATTAAACATGCTAGAATCCCAAAGTATTTTTATTATAGCTTATGTGAAATACTTGAACTTATTTAATTCTTCAGAAAAAAATTTACTAATCCCAGTTACATTTTAAACATTCAAACACAGAATTCTATTATGGCCAATAGAGGTAATTCTTTAAATTTAGAGGAAGAAAAGTAAATCTGATGTATCACCTGATTTAACAATCTCTAAATAACCTTTGCCTTTCCTCCATATCTGATTTATCTATTCATCTTAGATTTGACTTCAACATCGCATTCTTTTCTCACTCATCAGTACACTGTTCACTAAAGCAGAAGGCTGTGGATCTGATTACCAAGATTATTTTTGGGTAGATGCCTCGGAGTATAAAAGAAAACTTAAAAACAAGTAATATACAGAGTCATTTCAGAACTATGGTCTTAGTTAATTCAAACCCAGAGCATTAATGCCTCAAAGGTTTTATTTTATAGGGTTGCCACATCTCAATGGAAAACCTCTACATTGAAAAATTCAAATAGCAATCTAACACAATAAGATACTCAATAAATTTGCAATTTGTTAGATTTCAACTGAAATACTAAAAAGGAAGTAACTGATTCTTTCCTACATTTTCTTTCATTCATGAGATAATTTCTTGCTATTTCTAAAAATTTTTATGGAATCTTATACCCTATTACCTTAAAATACTAAGTAGTACTAAGATTTACATTTAACCAGGTACAACATATGACATGAACCTCTAATGACATAAAAATAAGTTTTAACACTTTCCCAATAAAGGAAACTTGATTTTAAAAATATTAAAAATAAACAAAATCAAAATTAAAATTGTCATAGGTAATCTAGTGTATTATTACCACACTTGTTTTGGCCAGTAATCCTTCCCAGTAGCATCAAAATGACAACGTGATGACTTAAAATGACTTCTAGTGTTTGAAATAATAAGTGCCACACTTTTATTACTTCTGTTGTAATAATTTTTAAATTAAAAAACATTTCTTAATAACATCTAAAAGTATTAATACCCATGTCATCAAATGTAACCATCTTAACATGTAAGTATGTCCAAGTTATCCCACTGCACCCCAAAGGAGAAATATCCACATTTCCTTCCTGTGTATGTGAATGCTGCTAAAACAAGAGACCTGTGGCCCAACAGTCTTTCCCAAGGTCACCAAATCTTGTGTCTTAATTTCTGACTATGGCCAAGATATGAGATGTGATTATAAGCAGTGTGAAGACAGAGAATGTCTTATTACTCTTCAGAAAATAAACACAATTGGCCATACAGCAAGCAGAAAATTAATGCTACTTTGTAAACTATAAAGAAAAAATATTGCATATTACCAAGAAGTATCTAAAAAGTGAGTTAAGAGTCCTTAATTTTTTTAATACACTAAGCATTTACAATAGTGTCTGGGAAATGAAGACAAAATGTTTTTATGGTTTACATAGTTCGTCTTTCTCTGTTCTATATCAATCATCAATCTTCAGGAATATTTGAGTTCTGTTCACCATACACAGGAGAGCAAGATAAAACTGGCTCTCCTTGTTCCTAAATCTATAAAAGCAGCTAATCCCTTAGCAACAATATTCTCAATTAGTTCATCTCAAAATCTTCTCCAGCTCCTTAAATCATATTTTTATCTCACAGGCATCAAAGAGTTACATAATTTGGCTCCCAGAAAAATCACAGCTTTCAGGAAACCCAATTTTCATCAGTGATAATCAATGGATTGATCCTGTCTTTCTTACAGATGAGATAGCTGCCTTTCTCAAAATATGGCAGGGTGTTTGCATAAAGATATGATGTCCCTCAAAATTCCCTCAATATTACATATATATTTGTTTATATATGTATACAGACACATACATACATTTTATTACATCCATCTCTAGAATACTCACAAAGCATACCATTTTATAACTGGAAGAGACCTTAAAATGTCTTGCCTAGGGAAGAAAATATTAGAACCTCTCAGGGGAATGTCAGTACTTGTCACAGTCCTATATGCTGGTGAACATGAGCACATCACGAAACGTTTTTTGTTTATAGAAGGAAGGAAATGGATTAAATGATTTGAAAATGTTATAACTGTAATCACCTTCACTCTTAAAGACATCTCATTAAACTGGCCTAAGAGTGATTTTTGTTTTCAGTGGTTTGAGTCTTTCTCAAACATTTCTTCTTACCACAAAAGCTTCTGTGGATGAGATAGGACACTGCAGGTTATACGTAGTAATTTTTATTCTCAATATTTCTGTTTACTACTTAAAAAGAAAAAACTTCCTAGGGAATGGTCTGCTCAGGAATCTCACATATCTATACTATGTAGTTACTTTTAACCATTTCTCTCAAGTCTAAGAAGAGATCTACCAGTAAAACTTTTCCACATCTTGTTTTCCATTACCTGCATTTCAATATACCGAAGGTCAGCTTTTTTCTTTTGTAAATCTTCCAGTAACTTTTGGTCTAAGGTTCCATCTGGTTCATTTTCTTGTAAGAGATACTCAGAATCTCGGTCAATATATGATTTGTCCCTGATCCTAAATGTCTTTTTTTCTTGTTTTTTCACTTTCTTTTCCTGGCTGTCAAGTTTCTTCACTGAGGTTGGTTTTGTCTCATCAGAAACTTCAGTACCATATCTATTTTGACAAAATGAAAAGTAAAAATGGTCAAATGAAGAGACACTCAAGTCCTGGAACAAAACAAAACAAAACAAAAAAAATGCTGTCTAAATATTTCACAATCATCAAAATTGAAAGTTTGTATTTTTGCTCTATGTAGGAGTTATAAAACATACTTATGTTCTTACATAAATTCAGACTTTCCCCCTTTTAAAATAGATATTGCCAGATGAGTTGTTCCTAGTGGTAATTAAAAAAATACATACAAGTCATTCCTACAAGTCATTCCTCCATAGCAATTTCTTTTTCTGATTTTCTTAGACTTGCTGTACTTCACAACTTCATTTTAATCCTTTCTGAGCTATAAATGGGGTACATTATATAGTCCCTGAAATACTTCTAGGTTTTCCTCTAAATGATGTAGTTTCTGCAACCTTCCTAAACCAGCAACAATTTAACTTTACGCCGCAGACCTCCCCTACAAAAGAATTTTGAAAATACAAAGATGATGCACAGGAAATACAAGTACATCTCATATCCATGCAGACTATTCATTCCTACCACATAGGTTTCCTGTGGGAATAAGCCATTAATTTTTTCCCCTCTAAATCTGCCTAATTTACATAAGAAAAATGAATTACTTCAAGACTAAATTCTACTTACTGAAGAGCCTAATGACATCTTTTTTTTTTTTGGAACCAGGGATTGAACTCAGGGACACTCGGCCACTAAGCCACATCCCCAGTCCTATTTTGTATTTTATTTAGAGACAGGGTCTCACTGAGTTGCTTAGGGCCTTGCTAAGTTGCCGAGGCTGGTTTTGAAGTCGCGATCCTCCTGACTCAGCCTCCCAAGTTGCCTGGATTACAGGCGTGCACCACCGCGCCCGGCTCTAATGACATTATCTTTATTACTGTTTTCAAGCTTTTGCTATAAAAGAAGTGTCACACTTTGCTTTTTCTTTAAAAGAACACTTTTTGTTTTACCCATGATCCTCAGGTGCAAACCAGGATATCTCAGCTTCTGAATCTTTATCATTCTTAGCTTGGACAGAATTTAGCAGCTGTACAATTTGCTCTTCTCGTCGTTCATCCATGTGTACAACAGCTCTCTATTTTGTGCAGTGGAAAAAGTGTCTTTATCAATATAAAAAGCATGTACAAAATGGTCTGATAACTAAACAGAAAAATAAAGACAAAGTAACATATGTTCAACAAACATTTTAAAAAGTTATTCACATTTACCCTCTAACCCAACTCTACTTCCTAGACCGAATTAAGGTTAACATTTTTTAATATATCTTTATAGACCATTTCCTACCATCAAGTTATAGAAGTAGCTCTAAATACGACTGGTGAGGAAAGCATTTTTGTATCATCTGTATCTCTTCCTCCAGTATATATCATAAATGTTTTCCTATCTTATATTTTCAATTATTAAAACCCAAACATTTTGTTTGGAAAAAAAAAAGTTCAACACTGGGAAATAATATTTTGGTTGTAATGAGCATTTGAAAATTCTGACAGTAAAACAAATATAACTGGGAAGTTAGGTGGTTAATTTCCAAGAGGGAGTAAATAAATCTGATCAGTAGTCACAGAGATGACAAATGCAGTTGTTTCAGAAAAGTAATGAAAACACCAAATTTTACAAAGATAAGGTCCTTAGTGAGCCAGGAAAACTTTTAGAAACCTTAAATATGCATCTAACAAATTACAGGCCAAGCTAAAAGAATGAATAACAAACCCAATTGTTCGGTGGAAGTCAGAGGACAAACTAAGTTTGAATTTTAGGTAATTAAGAATTAGACAATTTGAGACAATTAAGAACAATGAAATTTCCTAACTAGTAATTATTAGGCAGATGGAAATATGAAACTTGATCTCTGGAGAGATTTTATGTTTTTAAAGTTATCGTATAGATTTTAGAGTGCTCAGCAAAGGCCAGGAATTGAAATTACACAGATACAGGAATTTTCTTAGGAAAAATCACTCCACAGAGATAAGGCAGAACTTGACAAAGTCTGGCATCCAGGAGGTGACCAAAGCAGAAAAACAAATCAGTACCTGAACATCACCAAATTCCTTAAAAAACAAACAAAAACCCTCTCTGAATCCTTCCACCCCCAAAACCACTGCTCTACTTTGCTTTCAACAGTGAAACTGTTGGGAACACTGCACTTCTCATCTTTCCTTCTCTGGAGCCACTGCAATCAGGCTTCACTCCCACCACTCGCAGAATGTGTTCCCATCACAGTGGCCAATGCCCTTGTTAACCAGTCAGACATTCTCAACTCTCACCTCACACCTATGCAGTGCTTGCCATCTTCAGTCCCTCTTTTATACACTCTTCTCTCCAACACTCTCATCTCTTCACTTCTGACTGCTCCATCCTGGATCCTTTTGCACCCTCCCTTCCTTGGCCCATCCCCTGAATATATGTGTTCTCTATTTTACAGCCTGTGTACTCTACAGACTAAAAGTACTGCCATCATCTGGGAGTCTCTCAGGAAAACACGATCTCTGCCACTATACCAGTCCAGCATTTTAACAGGGTGCCAGGTAGTTCCTATGCATATTCAAGTTGGTGAAGCCAACTGTTTACAGAATTCAGGCTTAGGTCCATTTCACTTCTCAATCTTCACTTTCTCCCTTCAACTACCATAAGTGGACCCATGAAAGGTCAAAGGCTTACCTCTGATCTAGAATATTCTCTAAGCATCAGATACATTCTGAAATCCTCTTTTTTATGCCCCCAAACAATATCAAACTCACAGTGCCCTTAGCTGAGCCCATCATCTTCCTCCAACAAGCCTGATCTCTAGTCATAAAAGTGTCACCCATTAATACTGCTGTCCTCATTCTTCCAGATTTAAAAAAAAAGAAAAAAAAAGTCATTGAGTGTATCTGCTAAATCATTTCAATACGTCCGTTTCTTCCATCTCTACTAACAATACTCTAATTCCAGCTGCCAAACCTTACCTTAATTACTACAAGGTTACTTAACTGGTCTCCCTGCCCTGGAACTACTTCTCTTCAATTCCTACACTGCTGAGTGAATTAAAAATTAAAAATCTAATCATTTCACTTTTTGTCTCATGCTTTAATGCACTTCCCAGGTCCTTAGGAAATTCATATTTTTCTGGTCCAGAACTTTTCAACTGGTGTTTGTAAAGTTTTATTAAAGGTAAGATTTGCATTAATGTGTTAATTTTAAAAATGTAAAAAAGTGCAAAACCAACAAACAACCCAGAGCAATGTGCAGATAAATAATTATTACTTCATGAAATTTTTGGTTTAATTATGTTCTGGATTTTAAATTATAACATATTCCTTTTTGTGTAAAGTGGCACCCAAATTTGAAATTCACTGTCCTACTGTCTTCCCACCAAACTCCATGTTCCAGGTTCTTACCTTTCAATTCTTTGAACATGCTTTTCCTGACCTCTATGCATGCTGTGGCACATACTTCTGCCTCAGTCCAAAAATCTTTTCCACACTCCAGAACCCAGAACACACAGAGACAAATACACTTTGCTATAGTTCAGGTGACAGCTTAAGAATTACTGCTTCTCCAAAATCTTCTACAGTCTCTTTGAGTTGAGAGATAGTCCATATTCTCCATAACTTCATACTTTAACACTGCACTTTGTCCACACCCCCTGAAACACAGTATCTCTGTAAAGTATGTTCTACACCAGGCATAAGGCAATGTCTCCAATTAAGTCCTCCATAAATATTTGCTGAAAAAACTATAACACTCTATCAGCAAATGCTTTTACTTTGTAATCACAAGGGTTATTTTCAAAGTAAAAGCTAGGAACTCTAAATGGAACGCTCATACCAGGTTGAAGGCAAAGGAAAAGTTATCATACACCAACTGAAAAGTATTCATATTTAAATAAGATGGAAAGACTCATTTTAGACAGTAGAATGGTATGACACTGTACTAAGCAAAAATAAAGTATGTTTAGAAAGGCTATAATTACATCAGATTGGAGACATGGGCTCAGAAAGATAAGCAGAGAGGGAAACCTGATATGTTGAAGCTAGATCACCAAGATTCCCAGAAATCATGCTAAGATGAATCAAAATGTATTAGAATGAGACAGAAGTGACTTAGCTTCAGATCTCAAGATGGATTCGAGGGAATGAAATGATCTAATTTTTCCTTTTAAAAGCTCACAAGGGTGGTTCTACATAGGTGAGATTTAATAGGGTGCAGGAGAAGCTATAAGACTAGTTAGGAGTCTATGAACAGAAAACAAAAGTGGTTTATCTACAGTAACTGCTATAGAGGTAAGTGGGTGGATCTGGGATGTATGAAGGTGGCAGAACAGGCAGATTTGCTAGAATCAGAGAGCAGAACGAAGAACATATGCCATTCAGCCATGATAAGTGAATAAACACTAGTGACATTTATTAAAAGGGAGGTTTGAGGATGGGACTTAAAATCTAGAGTTCCATTCATAACATCTTCATGTAGAAATAATAACCAACATATTTTCCTTACTTAACTTGCCATCTGTTTAGGTCTTTTTTTCCCCAACTAGACTGTAAAATCCTTGAATATCATTATTTTTTCAGATCCCCATTCCAACACGTATAAAACCTTTTCTGAAAAAGGGTTAGCAAAACTTTTGTTACTATTTATTTATTAACTAAGTTACTGTGCACATCGTTTTATTTATGACTCAACCCAATTATTCTTCCAATTTCAATACGGCTTAGATATGTTTCTCTGGATTTTCAAAAAAGTTTTTTCAATGAACAATCTGGGGCTGTCAAGAAATAGTGTTTTTTTTTATTTAAAATAAGAATATAAGTTGTGAAGATAAAGCACAAAAATCATTTCAAAGAAAATGACAAAAAAAAGTTCTAAAGTGTTAGCCTAAATGATTTAATTACGCTTTGAATTTAATAAAAAAGATGCTTTTCATCAAGTCATTAAAAACTGCTTTAAGGCCTGCATTAAGCCAACTTTCGTTTACTGATAAAATCATGTTTTTATTCGAATGGTCACTCAGGAAACTTGCTATTTCCTATACTGCTGATCTAAACCAATCTCTTAAAGACTAAGCCAAACCATGTCCTACTCACTTTCACTTCTAGACTCCTAAGTTTCCTTGTTAAAGAGAAGCTGCTAATCAGAAATTTCTCCACCCCAACATAAAAACAAAACCCTGGGTTCGTGGCTAATTTTTAAGCCGACGACAACAGCGGGACAATTTTCCTGAACAACCGACATTCAAAACAGTGTCTGACAGCTCCGTCCAGCGCGACCTGGCTGCGAAGCTCAGGGTGGAGACCCCCGCGACCGCGCCAGGCAACGCCCGGACCACCGTGCAAGAGCACTTCCCGCCGCGGACCTGCGCGCACGTGCTCGAGTCAGGCCCCGCCCACCCGCCGCCGCGGCCGACGTCACGCCGCCGCACGGTCCCGTCGGCCCGGCGCGCCGAGTCCCGCCGGCCCCGCGCCCGGGGTTACCTCCTGCCTCTCGGCGTCCTTGTTCTTCTGCGTCTGCTTTTTCGCGTACCACAGGCCAATCTCGCGGCCCTTCAGGTGCCCGGGATGCCGGCCGCGGCCGCCCCGCCCACCCCCGCTGCCGCCGGGGCCCCGGTTCCCTCCGCGGCCCCCGCCGGAGCCCCCGGCGGAGCTTCGGGATCCCCCGTCGCGGCCCCAGTTCTGATGGGAGTCATAGCTCATTGTCCCGGCGGGCCGCCACCGGTGAAGAGCCGCAACCGCTGGAAATGGCGTCCAGGCCCGGAAGCGGATGTGCGTCCACTTCCGTTCTTCCACCGGCGCCGGCGCGAGGGGGCGGGCCGCTACGTCACAGGCAGGCGCTTCCGGTGACGTCACGCGGCCGCCGGCTGGTCCACGTGTTGCCTCCCGAGGTGGGTGTGCGGGGTCCCGACCCGGCGCTGGGGAGTTCTTGAGAGTCAGTTTCCAACTCGGGCTCAAGTCGAAGAGCTGCGGCCCGGCGCGGAGAGCGGAGAGTGGAGGAATGCGTGCGTCACCCGTCGTGATCAGCCCAGACCGCCTTTGACGCTCCAGCACGCGGCGTCGTCGCTGGCCACCTTTGTCCAGCAGCGTAAAAGCAGCGTGTCTGCCCACCTTCACTGCAGGGCACCCAGGAGACGTGAATGAACAGCTCTTGAAGATCCGGACGTTCGTTTGAGACATGTTACCGACCGGGACACTGGGGGCTGGTGCAAGCAGGTCTAGACTAACATATTGGGCCGCCCGGGCTTTGTGCTCGCTGGAAGATCTCCAGTTCATTTGTAAGTTTAACTGGGCCAGAGGTGCTGGAGATGCCCACTGAACGAGACAGGTGTGATGAGCTTTCATTTGCTTAGTCTTGAGTGGAAGGTGTGGGCAGAAACCGCTGTGCCCTGAATTAAAGGGAGGTGCCGTATACCATCAGGAAGGACAGATTATTCTGCTGTGGACTGAAAGTTACTTGAATGGATGATACTTGAGTTCATGAACTCTTATCTACCCCAAAACTGAGTCTCTCAAAAGAACTCAAGAGAACTCAGTTGTTGTAAACCCCTTTCCTAGGAAGGGAACCAGGAAAGACCTAGTCTCCTTGTTACAGACCTGCGGCCTTCTGAGAAACTGCGGCAACATGACCCCCCCCCCCCCCCAGAATCTTATGATCAAGTCGGAAAGAGTTCAGACTTGTCGCTCAGAGTAATAGGCATGAGTTTATTGAATGGATAGGGAAAGGGGAATACTCTCAAGGGAGATAGTGGGTCCTCTCACGAGGACAGGGTACCTCTCCTGCACTCCAGTTTTGTTGGGGATCCCAGAGATGTTTCCAGAGAGTCCTGCCCAGGTCCACCTCTTAACTTTCGATGTGAGATTTTCAGGTACCCAGTGCCATGGCAACTCAAGGTCATCTTGGCCCATGCTGACCAGTTCTAATTGGACTCTTAAGCATAAATTCTTACAGATAATATTGCTAGGAGGAATTACCCCTAGCTTATGGAATTTCCAGATCTGGTCACAGGAGTCTCCTGGGTTTCTCACATCAGCATTATCTCAGGCCTGCATTTCCAACTACAGATTAGTTTGCTGAGGAATATGACATGTTCTCTCTACTTAAGCCAGGCAGGGCTGCAGGTAAAGTACTTCGTGGAAAAGAAAGCATATGGGAGTCAGCACAGTGGGCCCCTTCCATAGACCGCATTCTCTTAGTCTCATGTTTCCACCCTTTGCATCTCTCTGTTCCCTAACATCACTAGAGACTAGGAGTCAACCCTGTCTAAGCAGACAAAAGGAGGGTAGGTCCCATCTAACCTGTGGACCATTTTATCCTCCTTAAAGTCATTCAATTTCCATAAAGGACCCTCCTTCCCCTATGAGATGTGACAAAGTTGGCCCACCTCATGCATCATTTCATTTTCCATGGTTTCAGTTACCTGTGGTCAACTATAGTCCAAAAATATTAAATAGAAAATTCCAGATAGACAATTCTTGAGTTTTAAATTGTATGGTGTTCTGGCCAAGGAGCTGGAATCTCCTTCTGTTTTACTCTGCCCTGCTGGGAACATGAATCATCCCTTTGATGTATCCACATTGTATAGGCTGCTGGTTCTGCACTCACTTAGTTGGATCCAGTGTGGTGGTATTGGAGTGCTGTTTTAATGTAACCATTTGTTTAACTTAATAACCTGCCCCCAAAGTACAAGAGTAGTGCTTCTGGCTATTCAGATATGCCAAAAAAGAAGCATGAAAGTGTTTCCTATAAGTGAAAAGATGAAATTTCTCAGTTTGATAAGAGAACAAAAAAAAATTTGTATGCTGAGGTTGCTGAGCTCAATGGTAAGAACAAATTTCTCTAAAAGTGTAAAGAAGGAAAAAGAAAACTGTACTAACTTTGCAGTGGCATCTCATACTGCAGAAATTATAGCCACAGTGCAAGATATGTGCATAATTAGGATGGAAAAGTGGTTGCATTTTAGGTGAAAAACATGCACAGAAAACATGTTCCTATTGACAGCAACAGTTTGCACCAGAAAGCATTGATCCTGGCTTCAGCTCACAGTGTGAGAGTGTCGCAGCTCAGCATCATTAGAGTGGTGAGTTCAGAACAATGAGATTTGTTGGGAGAGGAAAGGAGGTGAAGAAAAATACCACATTCGTATCACTTTTATTACAGCATATTTTCATAATTGTTGTGTTTTATTGGTAATGGATGTTCATAACTTACCGTGCCTAATTTATGAGTGAAGTGTTATGTGTGGACAGGCAAAACATTATTTATCTTGACATGGTGACACAACTCTTACATGTTCTTGGATCCAATATTTATGAAGGCCTGGGAGTGGGTCTATTGTTTCCTTTAGATAATGAAAACCTTATTTGACTCCTGCCTCCACCTAGAGGTGGGGATGGTGGCAGGACAGGTGATGAACGTGACCCTAGCTCTGTGTAGATTATAAAAGTGTGGATGCTCATGGGGAAGGGAAATCAGGGCAAAATGGAGAAAATGTTTCTGCCTCACATCAGGAAAAATATAGAAAAACTTTTTAAATATATTAGTAGAGTATCTTACCATGTACAATTTTGGAACAGATTGGACATTTTAATTGCCTTGAAAATGAATTTGTAGAGAACAGCTCTTCCTGACTATAACTGGTACAGTAAAATCATAACTAACATAACTCAGATGGGCAAAGAATATGACTGGTTTAAAAAGTATTGCTGTTATCGTTACTAAGTTAATATCAAAGTTCCCTCCTTGCTAGGCAACTCCTTGCTAAGCAACAAGGGAGTAGTGGGAACCTCTTAAAATTGCCAGCCGATGTTTCTGGGTTTCTTCAAGATAAGACAGTCTTTTTGTTGTTTTTGGTTTTGGTTTTGTTTTTTTGTACTGGGGATTGAGTCCAGGGCTACCTTACCGCTGAACTATATTCCCAGCCTTTTTATTTTTTGAGACATGGTCTCGCTAAGGTGCTGAGGGCCTCAATAAATTGCTGAAGCTAGCTTTGAACTTGCAATCCTCCTGCCTCAGCCTCTGGAGCTATGGGATTACAGGTGTGCGCCACTGTGCCCTGCTCTTCAAGACAATCTTATTTGAGGTAATTCTGAAGTTCTACTTCCTATTAGACTTTTATCTCTTTTTTTCTCTTTCTCTAAGACGGGGCATGATTGAGATGTCTGGCAAAGCTTTATTCTACTGTAGATGGCAACCCTTACACTTTCATTGGCTGCTCTTCTGAGGCTGCTGGTCTGATCTGGTGCTTGGGCCTATGTTCATTAATAAAGTCTGTGCTAATGAGCTCATAACCATCAGAGCCTGGTGGTTGGCCCACTTCAGGAGTTTTGTCCTCCACCCACTGCAGTGGGCTGTCACTTCCAGGTGATTTACCGGCAGGCCATCCACTGACACCTTCAGCTGCAGACT
Organism: Glaucomys volans; assembly: GCA_020662805.1. Lineage (NCBI taxonomy): Eukaryota > Metazoa > Chordata > Mammalia > Rodentia > Sciuridae > Glaucomys > Glaucomys volans. The sequence goes on from JAJEJO010049789.1 coordinate 1,909,265, forward strand.
CACTGCTTCATCCCAGCAGTCCCTCTGGCAGAAACACTAGCTAGATCATCACCTGTCTCCTCTCTTGAGCAGTAAGTGGCAGCTTCTGCATCTCCTCTGAGCTACATGTGTGCCCAGGAACTTTCTCAAGTGCAGTTACAAGTATTTTTGTACAGAGAACCACCTAAAAACTCAGTGTAAAAACAAACCATTATGCTTATATAGTCCATGGGTCAGGAATTTGGAGAGGGCATAGAGAGAAGAGTTTTTCCTTGCTGCAAGATGGGTGGTATCTCTTCTGGAAGGCTTGCTAGCTTGCATCTAGAGTTGTTTGGAGGCATCTTCCCTGGAACATCTGCTGGTTGCTGCAGGCTTTGGCAGGAACTTCGGTTGGTTGTGGCCTGGCAGGCCTCCACATAGCCTCTCCCTTGGCTTCCCCTCATGACCTCCTTTGAGCCTCAGGTTGATATCTGGGTTCCAAGAGCAAGTGTCATGGAGCAAGGAGGAAGTGTTTGGCATTAACTAACCTCAGGAGTCACACAGCATCACTTCCACAGAGTTTACTAGTTGAGACAGTTGCAGGTGTCCACCTGGGACCACACCTGGAATAAGACCCGAGGTCCATACCCGACCTACAGGTACTACTGGCCTGCCTTGCCGTGCCTCACCAGTCAGACTTCATCTGCCACCACTTTCTCCCTCTCCCTCATCTATGTTCGTATCGACCTCCTGGATGGTTCCACAGCATACGCAAGCACCCTCCTGCTTCTGGGAACTTGTGGCTCCCTTTGCTGGGCTAGGATTTCCCTAGAAAATCACAGTATGTGTCCTACTTTGAGACTCTTATTCATGAGCCTTTCATGACTGAATTTTTAGAAAATGCACTCCGTATTTTCCCTTTTTCCAGTTCTTCTCCTCAGCACCTACCACCTCTGGTCCTGTGTTTTGTCAGTATACTTAGTGCTTAACACATGTGCGTGCATGCACACGCATACACACGGACACATTCTTTACTTATGATGGTGTTACATCCAAATAAATTCATCATCAATTGCAAGTGTCCTAAGTTGAAATGTGTTTAATGCACCTCACTTGCTGAACCTAGCAACGCTGCCTTTCAAGTCCCAGTTGTCTGCCTGGTGGTCCTGTGGCTACCTGGGCACTCCAGCACACTGCTGCCACCAGCTGTGCAGGAGTTCATCCTATCACGTGTCACCAGCCTGGGAAAAGGTCGGAATTCTAAATCACAAGTGTAGTTTCTGCTGAATGTCTACTGGTTTTGCATGTTTTTCATAAAGTCAAAACATTTCAAGTGGGATCACCGTAAGTTGGGGACCATATGTAATATGTAGTAAAGAACCTGATGTTATCCAGAGAGATGTAATAATCTCTAAGGCCATGCAGTGTCATGCTTGCCTGGGTGTCTTTGAGGGCCTTAGACCAGCCAGATGGTAAAAATGTGATTGTTTTCTTTTGGGGGGGGGTGGTTGGGGCCACTTTTTTCTGCTTGACTTCCCAAGGGGCTGGAAACTAGCATCAGCCAGGTGATCAGTCCATCATGTGTCCCTCTGCCCCTACTGTGATGGAGCCCCAGTAGGGACTCTGGGCTCAGGTTCAGATGGCTTTCCTGGTTGGCAGTATTCTCTGCATGATGTTGAACACTATGCCAGGGAAGTACTGCTGTCCGTGACTTCATGGGAAAAGTGCAACACAAATTCCACACTTAGAAGTCTTCCTGGACTCTGCTCTGTATTCTAACGTTGGCAGATTTTAATTTGTATCTTTTCCCCCTAAATCACAACCACGAAGGTACAGTTTTCCATGAGTTCTGTGACTCCATCAAGTGGATTACAGAAAGAACCCTCTGAACTTGAGGTTGTGTCAGGAGTGAGGCAGTCTTGTGTGGTCTGTGTTCACCATCAGCAGTTTGCTCAAACTCACAGAATGTGTATAGTTATGTATTTTGTTTTTTCTTCCCAGTTATAATTTCAAATAACTAGAATAATTTGTAATGTGTAATAGTCATCTATTGTAATGAAGAAATGACTGGAATTAACTGAAAAGTATCGACATTAGGAGGAAGTCTGTGCACTCCCACCCTGTAGGACCCTGTGAGAGAGCTCCCAGGTGATGCATAACCACCATGTGAGAGAGCTCCCAGGTGACGCATAACCACGCTCTCCTTCACTGTATCCACGTGCTTCTCTGATGTTTGCTGTCTTCAGAGTGAACTGCCTCTGTCAGCCGTAACTTGGGAGTTGGGGGGATCAGGGAGTTGTAGGAATCATGTTTGCAGTTTATAAGAGTCGCCACCAGATGGTGGCGTTTGTATTAGGTAGCAAGTTAGTTTTACCTTCAGATATATCAGTTTATGGAGAAAAGAGGTAAGCTATCCAAAACAGTCCTACTAACAAGTAGAACCATGCGATCATATCTTACAAGAGTAAGAGATTGACTACACCTGTCACCGGAGTCCAGTCAGGGTCGCGCCCGTGGCAGGAACATGCATCACCATCAGAATCACTCTAAAGAGAGCAAGCATGAGTGGACTGTGCAGTGGACTCCCCCTCTCCATGCAGGTCTGAGGAGCGCAGGGCTGCTCACTCCCTGCCTGGTCTTTCTGCAGATGCAGCTGCTGCTGGCCTGGGGGTCGAGGTGTTCCAGCTCAGCAGTGTGCTGCTCAGGGGCCTCTGGCAGGGCGTCTCTGGGCTGCATCATCCCAGTGATGCTGCAGCCCTGGATTCCGAAACGCGCCTCTTGTGTAGTCCAACACCAAGGGCTGGGCAAGGGGATATCCTAGTGGGTGTCTGTTTCTCAGTGCCCAGCCTGTGTTCTCCAGTGACAAGCCCATGGAGGAGAGCAGGGAAGTGGGTGTCACCGTCTTCTGGCCCAGTTCCTCTGCTCTTCAGGCCTGATTTCCGTGTCTTTCCATTCCATGTGCCCTGTGGTTAAAATGAGTTTGTTTTCATTCTTTACTCGTTTCTTTAGTTTTATTATGATCCTGTTTCTAATTTCCTTATTGCATTTTAAGTAGCAGTATCATACACCTGTCTCTTCTTTAGAAAATGATTGTCTACATTTATTTGTCTTTTATAAAGCATGATTGAAATATTCAATTAATTTTTTCTTTGTTAAAGGCATTTGATGTTAATGATTGATAACAGACTGATTTGACCGTTCGTCATTGTGTTAAAATTTGAATTTATAAGTATGCATTACTTGAGACTTATATCCAAACATTACTAATGGCATTACATCTGCTTCTCAAATTTAGATAATGAGATACTGAGTAGTCGTAAAACATGGAAAAGGTCCATTGAGATCATGGTTTTGAAGTGATTTTTCTTGGTGGCAAAAATGCCCTCTGAAAATAAAGTAGTCTGGAATCCCCTGTGAAGCAATTTGGGATTTCAGTTTGGTATAATTAAATCACCAAAATGAACTATTCTAGGTAACAACTCAGTCAATCTGTGAGTGAGTAATGAATGAGGTGGGGGAGGGGCAGGGAAGGTGGAGACCTGTAGACCATTGTTGCAGGACTTTGGGAATAATCATTTAATATACACATACAGATAGAGGAGAATAAAGCAGTTTGAGGAAAAATCACTTGATAATGTTTGAAATATACTTTAGAATTTTCTGCCAGGTGATTTTTGCATTTTTGCAATGTAGTATATTTTAAAATTAATCTTAAAATGTCTACTTTAAAATTATTTAATAGAATAGATTTTGAATCACTTCTTTGAGATATGTCTTTGGGGAAGAAAGAAAAAAGTGCTTCTACTTGAAGTGATATTTGAAGTAAAACTTTTTGTGCTTTAAGAATGACTAAGTAATCTATCCAACTTGCAGCTTGGGGACACTTTTGTTTTAGACTTAGAGGGTTTCCCTCTGCTTTGTCCAGAAGTGTGTAACTCAATTGGATGCACCTCTGAAGACTTAATTTGGAAGTATTTTCCCCCAGTTTCCATTCAAATAAGCCAGATAGTTCCAGGATGAAGAGTACAATTACAATCTTGCTGTAGCTTAGATCTTCAGGATTCAGGTGATGGGGTCTTGTCCCCAGGAAAGTGCTGTTGGGAGGAGAGGGTCCCCTTGAAGGGTCTGGTGGAAGTCCTTAGGTGGCTGGGGCATGTGGGATGAGGCCTCTCTCCCTTGTTCCCTGGCTCACCATGAACTGAGTGGCTTTACCACATGCCCCTGGCATGATGTGCTGCCCAGCACAGCTCCAAAAGCAACTGGACCACCCAGTCCATGGACTGGAGTATCTAAAACTGTGAGCCAAATAGACCTTTTCTCTTTGTAAGTTGATTATGTCAGGTATGTATTATAGTGAGGGAAAGCTAACACAAACTTTTCCAATAATATTTGAATTAGAGGCTACTTTGAATTCCACCTGTAACTTACAACATATTCGTTGTAAGGGCCATCTTTGCATACTGAAAAGATGAAAACATTGCTGTTACATTTAAGAGAGAAAAAAAAAAGAACCATCATGAAACTGTGTGTATTATAGAAATGAAGGAAACAACTAATACAGACTAGGGACATGCATATTTCCAAGATGGGAGCTAGTTTGCTTTTACACAAGAATGTATTTCCTAGACATAGATGTAAAGCTAAGACAGTAATTGGAATATGCTTGTTTTGTTTTGCTAGCCACAGTTAGGAAAGCCTCTTCAAATAGAACTTGAGGTTCTGCTACATTGCTTCCATCCCCAAAATGTCTCTTTCCGCTTTGCAGTAAAGACCATCGGTCGGTGTAGAAACATGAGCATGGGATCAGCATATGCATTTGACAAACACAGGAAAAACATTAGTAACTAGCAGGATTTGACTTAGAAAAGATTCTTTTAGAAATGAGATAAGACAGGAAATCATTTAATTACCACAGTGTGTGATCTTTAAGTAGCACATAAAACGCACTTGGTGTGTGCACTGGTTCCAGTTCCTCACTCCGAGCACGATTAGCTAGTGGATCAGTAAAGCTTAACACACCAGGAAATGAAGGACCTCCGCCTGGGAAGGTGTTGGTGTGCAGAGGCAGCGCCGTCTCTGCCCGCTAGAGCAGCCCATCACTAGGTCCCCTTGCCCTCCTCCTCCCTCTTCCTGTAAGCTTGATTTAACAGCTGGATCTCCTCCTGGTAGCCCTCCCTCTCCTGGTGCTGCCTCTTGCTGTTCTGTCTGTGAGCTTCCACGGTGTCAGGAATGGAGATGTTGATGTCACCATCAGGATTGCTGGTGGGTAAGAAGAGGGAGTAGGAGGCGGTCTCCCCTAGATCACAGGAAACAAATCTGTTTTCTTTCCTTGAGTAGCGCAGTGATGGGGATCTGACTTGGGTGGAGGACTGGCTGATGTTGCTGATGATTGACACAGTGTCCAGGGCCTCTTCATTGTCACAGATTTCAAGAACCTCAAGGTGTATCTTCACACTGGTGTCCGCAAACGTGGAGGAAGACTCCTCTGAGTTTGGTTCGTGGCCAACGCTTTTAGATCGATAGACTTCTATTTTCTTAGAGGCCGGGGTTATTTTTTGGCCTTCTGCACTTACCTCGTATGTAGAGAGAGAGAGGGTTTTCCCCGTAGGCGCCTGTAGAGACACAGTCCCCTGGAACGCACACAAGGGAATGGCCAGCCCACCACCAGCGCGCTGCAGACACAAACAACATGTTGTTATGGAAAACTAGCCTCTGAGCTTTGCACGCTTATAAATCATTTTGTGCACCAGAATGGTAAAGTTTTTCTCTTTTCAGATCCATTTCCCTAGATACAGGAATCGCAAGCCACCAAAGCACCAAGCTCAGTTTCTCCAAGGTCAGCCTCTAAATGAGCACACTCAGGAACCTTTCTTTGAAGATAAGGAGCATATTTCTACAGGCGAAATTTGTGTACTGGTGGGAAGAATTTGGGCATAAAATTGAACGCATATTTACAATCTGGAGTTGCTTTTATATTTTTGTTACATATGCATTTACATTTAAAAGTTTGCACATGTTGAAAGAAATGCCAACTGCATTATCAGCCTGTACTCTTTTCTTCTGATTAGGATGCCTGAGAGAATGATTATTGTAAAATGGTGACTCAAATTGAGTACAAAGGATATTTCAACTGCTTGGTTTGAGCATTCATAATAGGAACTGAGTGTCACCAGAACTGTTCTCCAGTGGCTTGCTTTCCAGAGAAACCTCAGTCATTAAAGTAACCCAACCTGGACCACCCCTCCACACCACTGCAAAATCTTTCATCCGAGTTTCAACCTTTTCTATTACACTTTTACATTATTATTTTTCAAACCATACTCACCATTGAGAAGTGCTTACGACATGGAAAAAATAAAATTGATACTTGTAAAAGTCAGTGCTTCATGTTGCTGATTCATCACTTCAGACTTTCAACTGACCCCTCTTTTTACTGCATGTTAGTCTCATAAGCAGATGGTAATATGCAAAATTCTTAGTGTGGTGGTTCTCGAAACCAAGTCCCTAGACCAGCATCGTCACCATCACCTGATAACTCGTAAGAAACACAAGTCTTACAGCCCAATACTAGCCGTCCTGAATTAGTCACTCTGGACACAGAGTTGAGCAGTCTGTTTTAACAAGCTCTCTGGGTGATTCTGTTCTCTGGTAAAATTTGAGCTACACTGCTCTAACGACAGAAATGTCACAGTTCAGTGAAAGAAGGGTGTGTTGGTCTAACAGATATTTTATACACGTGCCCACGACCCCAAGCCTGGACTTGCCTGTGTCTGTCTACCAGGGGAATTGGCAGGTGGCTACTGCCATTTTACCTATTTAGGATAGCCAGCCTTCCCATTTTCCCTAGGACTGTTTCAGCACTGAAATTCCTGCATTTCCAGAAACTCCTCAGTCCCAGGCAAACTGTTGGTGGGAGGTGGAGAGCAGGACCCTGGTCACCTGTTTTCCATGGACATTTTGTATCTGGACCCAACAAGAGTGACTAGAGGAAGCATGGGATCAGGTCCCGCTGTGGAAGGGCATTTTGGGTTCTCTTCTGTTCAGAGAAGTCTGCATGACAGAATGCACCACAGCTTATTGTAGTCAGGGAGCATGAGGAGCACAGTCTGGTACATGTGTGACATGTCTCCAGGTTTTCCCAGTTTACTCCCTGGGGAAAAGTCTGGAATTCCGTTTATCCATAAAGGGACCTGGGACACTGACTTCAGGGCCTTGTACTCCAAGGGACCAAAAACTTTTAACAGCCTACTCTATAAACTTCCGTTGGGCCTTCTGCAGAGGCTGAGAACTTCGTCAGCCCCACTGTGTGATGCTGGCTGAGGCTGGAACAACACTGAGTGGTGTCCGGTGGCAGCTTTGGGCAAAGGAAAAATGTCCTCCATTTATTTTTTATTAATCTTTTCATTAAACATTTGCTAACCATGTGCAAGAATCTTAGTGTGCATCGGAAGTACAGAGAGCCTCTCTTCATCTGAAGATCCCACACACGCTGCAGCAAGTGAAGAAATAACGTTTTTAGCTCTAGGTGTAGTAACTGAGATAGGAAGCAAGTTCTGTGGGTCCAAAGAGTGATTACCTCTGATGGAGAGATTTCATGTAGGCTCTTGAATTGACCTTAAGAATAAAGGAAAGGTTTGTAGGTTGAAAAGCCAGCCAGCCTGCCTGCTTCCTTCCAAGACAGGATAGCAGGATACTGAGCCATTTTAACTTATCTACATACACTTCACACTTCTGGCTGATTACAAGAAGAATTCACAGCATCATGCTGTGGAGCTCCTTTACAGCCACCCTTTTAAATGACATGAATATCAATGTTTCCATTCTTGGTATCACTTCACAGGCCTTGATTTCTGAGTGACCCTTCATGAATTAAAGGGCCATCCTAAAAATGTCCCCAAATATTTTTGTTATCAAAAACAGAAACTTCTGTATTATTTTTTAAATCAAACTTGACTGAAACATTACTCAATCAGAAAGTTCAAATGTCATCTAATAAGACTTATAAATACAACTTTTTTTATTCTGAGAGCTAGTAAATCTGGAAACTGAACTCCCTTACATGACACTTTGTCAAAGAAGAAAAAAATCTACTTCAGTTCTTCAGAAACAATAAGATTTTTTTTTTTTACATGACATGGTACATTATATTAAAAAGTGCTATGGACTGTACTAGCTTAAGACAAAAATGTGCAGAAACTGAGTCACTAGGCAGTCCTCAGTGGTACAGACAGGTCTATCTAGGGAGAACCTTCAATAGACCGTCTACCAAATAATCATGTTCTTATATGTAGCAATTTGCACCACTGACGAGCTGTTAATATGAAGCAAATGAGATGATGAATGTCTGTACATCTGATTTTATACTTCCACATGATACACACTGCAATAACTCCCCCAAGATAACCTTACCTTCAAAGGAACAAATAGCTTTATAAGTTATCAGATGATGATTCATTAAAAATCAGCATTTCAGAATTGCATAGTACCAGAGTTTGGTTACACATGAAGCCTGATTTTTCTGAAATAGCACACAAAGCCCTAAGTTATTAAAAGCACTTTTTGAAACATTCTCAGTCAAATGGATGGTCTCAATTTAAAAGACAACCTAATGAGAACCGTGCAAAAAACTCAAAGATACACAAATGGCCAAGAAGCACCTGAGAGACTGCTCAACGTCACTTCCAACTAGGAAAATGCAAAGGAAGACCACAGCGTAATGCCATATTGCACCCACTGGTATGACCGCTGTTTAAAACAACAACATAGGAGGAGGATGTGTAGAAATCTAAACCCTGTACATGGTTGCTAGGAATATAAAATTGTGTAGCAGTTATGGAAAACAGTGCGGAGTTCCTCAAAAAATTTTAAAAAAAAACAAAATTATCACATGAGCTGGCAATTTCACTTGTTGGAAATGTACTCAAGAATTTAAAGCAGACTCTTAAAGGGATATATGTGCACTGAGGTTCATGGCTGCATTATTCGCAGTAGCTAACGTGGGAGCCATCTAAGTGTCCACTTGAGGATGGATAGTTAAGGAAAATGTGATATCTACATGTAATGGAATACCTTTCAGTCTCCAAAAGGAAATTCTGTCATACATTGCAACATGGATGAACCTCAAGGACATTATTGCTAAGGGAAATAAGCCTATCATATGGGGCCTGGTGGCACACACCTAATAATCCCAGCAGCTCCAGAGGCTGAAGCAGGAGGATAGCAAGTTCAAAACCAGCCTCAGCAACTTAGTGAGACCCTAAGCAATCCAGCGAGACCCTGTCTCTAAATACAAACAAAAAAGGACTGGGGATGTGGCTCAGTGGTTAAGTGCCCCTGAATTCAATCCCTGGTACCAAAAAAAAAAAAAAAAAAAAAAAAAAGAAGAAGAAGAAGAAGAAGAAGAAGCCTATCATGGAAAAATAAATACTGAATGGTTCCAGTTCCATGAGGTAATTAGAATAGTCAAACTGTAAAGACAGGAAGTAGAATGATGGATTCCAGGGACTGGGGAAAAGGAGTAAAGGTGTGTGGGGGGGGTAATTGTTTAATGCATATAGAGTTTTAGTTTCACTGAACAAAAAGAGTACTGGAAATAGGTGGTGGTGGTCATTGCACAGTTATATAAATATACTTAATACCATGGAACTATACATTTAAAATTGGTTAAGGTAGTAAATCTTACATGTATTTTACCACAATTCAAAAATTAGGGAAATAATCAGAGACAATATACAGCAACAAATCTGAGCATACATTTATATACTATTAATCCAAAATTGGCAACCTAGTTTCAGCAAGAATGTATTACCTGTCAATTTAAGCCAATTTATTAATTAAAATGGTACCGCGGTATAAACATTTCATGTATAAATCTGCTTTGATAATAGAGTCCATGAACTGTTGCTGGGTGTGATTCATGCTGCAGTAGACCCATGCTGTGCTGTTATGAAATTATTGGAGAAAAAGGTCCTTAACCTAGATAAAGCAAGGGATAAGAAACTTCTTAGGTCATGGCTCGGCTTTTGCAGATGAGTAGAAACACCTGACATCAATGCTATTGTCTATTTTTCTAGAGGTCCTAGCTGGACAAAAATAAAGAAAAAAAAATAAAGAAAAAAAATAAGACGCATAAATGTTGAGTAGAAAAAGACAAGAATTTTTTTTTTTTTTTTTTTTTTTTTTTTGCAGTCCTGGGGATTGAACCCAGGGTCTTGTTGCTTGACAGGCAAGCACTCTACCAACTAAGCTGTACCCCCAGCCCTACAAGAATATCTTACAGATGAAATGACTTATAGATAAAAAATACTGTAGAAAATTCTAGAGAAGCTAAAATCTAAAAAAAGAACTCATTAGGGAGTTTGGTAAGGTGTCTGAGTTCTAGATAAACATAGGTGTTGCCAGTGAAAAGCATATTTTAAGATGGCCCTATTCAGAAATAACAGAACTATAAAAATGTGTGATATTTTATGAGTAAAACACGGCAATAAGAGAAATCCAAAAGAAATAAGAAACAAATCTTTTTTTTTTACCAGAAAACTATATTTAGATAAAATAATTTTATTTATTGATTTAATACAATTTTAATTAAAATCCCAATGGAGTTTTATTTTGGAACTTAAAAAATTCCAAAATAATAGGAATATATATGCTTGCAAATAACCAAGAAAATTTAGAAGCAGACAAATGAGGTAGATTTCCAAATGTAAAATGAAGTTACAGTAACTAATAGAGGGTGCTAATGGCAAGATTCGATAAGTGGGTGAAACAGGCTAGACGGTCAAGAAGCTAGTTTAGTGATTTGCGAAAACGGCATTTCAACTTAAGTGGGGTAATTCCCCTTAAAAAACAACAACAAACACACAAATCAAAATAAGAAGGGGAAGGATTCAAATGAACTATTTACATGTTATGGGCTGTTCATTACAAAATTAGATCCCTTTTCGTAGCACATGAACATTTTTTTTTAAATTGTTAATGAAGGAGGTGGAAACTTACAACCTCTTGTGAGACAAAGGAAACAGGACTCTGACCTTTTGCAATGTCCCTTATCTACCAAAGTGCCTGTCCAGAGTGAGCCTGCCAAAAGTATCTGACCCACTCCTCCCAAGACCCGGCCCTGCTGAACCCTACAAAACCCAGACCCTTCTAGTAGCCAGTCCCCAGTTTCCTCTTGACAATGTGCCCTTCAGCTGCTTCATAAAGCCTCACGGCCCATGGAGGTCCGTCTGTCTCTGCGTCTTTTTCTGTTTGGGTTCTCTTTCATTTTCTTTCAATTAATTCTTTTTTTAAAAAAAATTTATGTTTTAATTTTAGGTCATTGTACACAAATGGAATACAACTATCATTTTTCTGGTTGTACACAAAGTAGAATCATACAATTTGCATATTCATACATATACATAGGGTATAGATGTTTGTCTCATTCTATTATCTTTTCTTCCCCACCCCCTCCCCACCCCTCATTTTCTTCTATACAATCCATCCCTTCTCCATTCTTCCCGAGCCTCCCCCCACTCCCCTGCTATGTGTCATCAACCACTTATAAGAGAAATCATTCGGCCTTTGGTTTTTGGGGATTGGCTTATTTCACTTAACACGATCTTCTCCAATTCCATCCATTTACCTGCAAATGTCTCAGTTAAAAATGTCTTTTTAACTTTAAAAGCCTCGGTCAATAAGAACTTTTCAGATCTGGAGTCACGAAGTAAAAGATTGACAGATTTGATTTCCAAAAAAGAACAGAAATTGAATGCCCATGTAGAAATCTATACCATAAGCAAAGGCAAAGGGGCTCCCTGGAAGATATGGGTGGCCTACTTAAGACAACATTTACCAGTCAAACTGTAGAAAGTTCCTCTGAATCAATCAAGAAAAATTATCCAGGAGGAAAGTGGAAAAGGAAATTGAGCACAACATATTTAAAGAAAGAACAAAATGTAGCAAACACATGGAAAAGTGATCAATTCATCAGTTACAAAAAGCAAGGAAAAACAATGAATCATTTTAATTTCTCAGAGCCCTCCATGAAAAATAACAACCAGCAACTCAGAAGAAATATAAAGACTGATGCTATCGTTAGGGTACATTTTTGACCATATTTGACTGTCAAATAAAACTACATATACTTACCAGCAATCTTGCTTCTGCGAGTCTGTTCCACCAACTCATGGTAATGTTTATTTCAGCACTTTTGTAAGCCCCTGATTAGAAACAACCTAAGTGCCCATGCTTGGGAAAATAATTTTACACATTGTAATACAGGTATGTCTGGGAAACTATCCTGAGTGGACGAGGTAAGGCCGCACATTCTGCAAGGGTAAAACTACTTCCATAGATTTTAGGTTGTAAAAGCAAATTGCAAATCTGCATTAGAGTTTTCTTGTGGAAAAATACCTACCAGAAATCAACCCAGAAAATTATTCATGTATAGGAATAAAGATAGATACACAGACACATCTATATGTCTAGAAAAAACTTTTGAAAGACCACACACCAAACAGTTGTTTCCAATGTTAGTTTATGCTTTTTTCATCTCTAAATTACATTATTTTGTTTTTATTTAGTGCCATTATTATTTTGCCTTTGGAAATGTGCTCGGTAGTGGGGGAGGCAGAGACGGTGGCCATAATGGTGTCAGTCAGCCCCAGGCTCCATAGCTGTGTTCTGAACTGCATTTGGAGTTTGCTGTCTTGTTAGGTTAGCAGAGAGGACACACGCTGGGTGGAGGAGGGCATGTCTCAAACTCTTGCCCTCATGGTTTGGTCAATTGGAATAAGCTGATTCCTTATTTACATTTTAAAGAAAAGAGAATACCACTGAAATTTTTGAATTATCACAAGCTATTAAAATATAAATATTTATATTAAAATATAATTTAATTTTTTATTAAAATATAAATAAATTAGTTAGACAAAAAGCTATAGCATTCTCAAAGTGCCAGAATCTCTAAGAAGTCAGAATCTCCTTCCTAATTTTACAGGAAAAACTGTTCTATAAACATTTGAGTTCAACATCTGTCATTGTAAATATAAGAGTTCTGCCTCTGGGAAAAAAGAAAACATGAATTGAATCACAGCTGACAATGCAGTCCACAGACTGGCAAATCATTCAACACCTCAAGAACAATTCAAACAGAGGCCAACAGAAGCCTTATGAGAAAATGAACATTAAGGGCAAGAAGCAGGAGATAATACGAAAAGCTGCCAAAACTGGCTTCATTGATCTTCATGTTGGAGCTGAGTTGAATAGAGTTTCTCCAAAATGTGTGTCTACTCAACCCTGTGAATGTGAACTTGTTTGAAAATAGAGGTTTTACAGGTGCAATCAAAGTGAGTCGAAGTCATGGTGGATTCGGATAGGCCCTGACCCAGCTATTGGTATCCTTAGGAGAAGAGAACATTTTGGACCCGGACACACACACACACACACACACAGAAGTTGGCCTTGTGAAAATGCAGAGAGTGGTTGGATTTATGTCGTCACGAGCCAAAGAACACAAAGGACTGCTGGGAGACAAGGAGCAATGAGAAGCATGAGAGGGTCACCCCCAGGCCCTCGGGAGATAGCACAGACCTGCTGACACCTGGATAACAGATTTGTGCCTCAGAAATGTGAGGACACAGATCTCTGGTATTTTAGGCACACCAAGTTTGTGGTGATTTGTCCAGCAAAAATACAATAGGTCCAAAAATTCTTATGGAAAGACCTTGTTTTGCAAAGTCCTACAACTACCCACTTTCTTCTGGAGACAGGGCCTTTGTGGTTGTTTTTCTCAAATCCATGGAGAATAAAATCTCAAGGCAAAGGAACATTTCCCCGTGATCTTTATTTTCTCTGACATTTATAACAGTGCCTAGCACGTGGCAAGCCCTCAAAAGATATCTGTTGAATGAATATAATTATGTATGAATAAAGGAATCTGTACCATTGACCTTGCCTGATTTTTAGACTTTCTAAAGCACAAAAAATAGGATCATTTAAAAATATTGCTGTTTACAGTTTTATTTTTATATTCTGACAGTGCTATGTAAAGGTTTTGATAGCCATAAGTGCATCAGGTCATATTAGAACATATTCCCTTTAAAAAATAAAATATATGGAACTTAATTGCGTGTGAAAGTGGATTGCATGATAAAGTGATAGATTCCGAGAACATAAAACGATTCATTTCATAGTCTGTGTTTTCTTTCTGTCTAAAAGTCAATGAATTAGCATATGCTGTCAGAAATAATGATGATCCATTATCTCTGCATTCTTGAGTGGGTGGCAGGGAGCTTTTTATTTGGAAATGAAAAGCAGTGTCTAAACCCCACAAATACTTCGGGGGGGGGAGCGTGCCATGTGAGCACTTTAGCACAAATAATCTACTGTGATAATTGACTCAGAGTTGCTGACCTTGGGTATATTGAAGACTTTTTATTTCTTTGCTATAAGTCTCTAGGTGAATTCAGGGTGAAATTACAATATAAAAAGAGTTGCTCTTAGTTTTCTCTCCTAACAAGGTGAAGCATTCTGTGGATCGGAATCACTCAACCTCAGAAAGATATCACAGCAGGAGGTGTCATACCCCTTTCAAAGACGGGGACCTGGTCATGGGTTTTCTGCCCTGGAAATAAGAAGGGTATCATCAGCTCATGAATAACCCCAGTGATTGACAATGTAAATATAAATAAAGTCATGTAGATGATCTGTAGGTGATTTAGGTGACTTTTAGCTTCTAACAGTCTTCAAACTGAGGAATTCAAGTCAAGCAAGACCACCTGAAATGGTTTAGGGGAAAGGGATCAAGACACTAAAAGGAAAAAAAATAGAGCAAGAACTTGGTGAGGAAAGCAAAAGTCAATGTTCAATAATTTGCTCTTCCTCCACATTTGCGGACGCCAGTATGAAAATACACCTTGAAGTTCTTGAAATTACTATGTGGTTGCTAGTTTCATTGATTCAGCTTCCCAAACTTCCTCTTTGTATCCTGTCATGTTCATTTAAATATTTGGTAAACCAAGGTAAGAGCACAGAGAGCTGCTCCAGGCAGGGAAGAGCAGCTTTCCCAAGGGCCACTAGTGGCAAGGAAAGGCCAGGCATTTTAACCCACTTCACAGTTAGCCCTCCCAGGTCTTAGGCCCATAAACCAAGCCTTTTGTCTGTAATGAGGCAAAGCCTAAAACTGCTTTAAGGTTGATATTCTCGTAACAAGCACTTCCACGCTCAGAGTTAACCTTCACATTGATCTTTTGAGACACTGACTGTCACTTTCACAAACACAGCTGATAGAACTGAGCTGTGGGTGGTAACACAGAGTCAAATCCAAACCCACAGTCATTTGTCTTGGACCCTCTGCTGTGAGCCATGCTGCTACTTCAAGGTGTGGGGAAAATACGGGTGCAGCTCGCTCTCCTAGAAGCCTGAGATGAAAGAGGGGTGACATTCCACTCTCTAACTCAGCTAAGTCCCTGAAACATCCTGTGGACCCAGGAGAGCGAGAGCATTTATTCACATTAGGAAGTAAGGGCACATTCAGGGAAGAACCATAAGAAAATGGCTTTTAAAAGATAATTTCAATAGGCAGAAAAGTGGGACAAGCAGGTTCCAGGTGATTGGAAGTTGGGGAAAATCACCTTGGAGGTGAAAAGAGGGTCTGGACAGGTTAGACTCTGGAATGAGAGGCTGAAATTTTGTTTGTACCCCACAGACTAGGAAGATCCTCTCTTCTAGTGTCTACAATTGTGGAGGAAATGCAGACGGATGCAACCACCAGCGCTACCCTGGCACTTTGCTTGCAAATCCTGCTTTAGCCGTGAGTGTGGTAAAAGCATTCGCATTTTGCAGATCCGTCAGTCTGGTGTGAGGAGGCAACTAACTTGCAGGGCTCCACAGGAGAGTGAGGTTGGAACTCTGATCTAAACTAAGCTCTGATTCCAAATCCTTTCTACTGTGCGTCTCGGGATCCAAGGGGTCTAAGAAGACAACAGAGGAGCCTGTGAGGAGCGGGTTGGAGGAAGGATAGTGAGCTGGCACTGGGAGCTCTTAGAGGTTTTTAAAATCTCATGTGCAGCGAAAGAGGATCTGAACTTCAGAACTGGAAGCAGAAGTGGGAAATCTGAGGAGGACCAGCGGGGGATTGCGGCACCAGGACTCCTGGGGCTGTGGAGTCGCATGCTCTGGGCTTTGAACCCAGTGGCCACTACCTCTGTGATCCTCGACTTTCCAAGCCTCAGCTGTGTCATGAGCAGAACATGAATGTTAAACGAGCGAATGCACGTGCAGCGACAGTGGGGCACCTCACACGTAGCAAGTGCTCCCAAGATGTTAGTTGGTATTGGAAGGTGAAGAGAGGAATCCAAGATGGCTTCCAGACTTCCTTCCCAGGGCTGGGGCCAGTGGTGGAGAAGAGGAGCTCGGGAAGAGGTAGACAAGTCAGCGCTATTCCACACTGTTTTATCTCCTGACCAGCATGTTCCTTCTATTCTGATGATCTAAGTCAAGCACGTAAAAACCAGAGATTGGCAGAATGGATTAAAATCTTGTCCAAACCCTGGACAAGTGAGCTCCAAGGAGCTCACGTCGAATGTAACAGTGAGTTGGTGGAATGTAGAAGGGCAGGAAAAGATATATCACGCAGAAATCAAAGGAAACAGGAGTGTCCATATTAATATTGGAAAAAAGGGACTTGAGAACAAAGAAAATTATCACTGATTAGGAAGACAGAGTGGCCAAAGGATCAATCCAGAAGGCAAAGCGATCCTGATGTACAAACAGCAGACAGCAGGCTGTGAAATGGTAGAAATGGAAGAAGAAAGAGTCAAGCCTGCAGTGATAGAGACCTTGACACTCCCCTCGGGCAGCCGATGGCACGCCTGGCCTGAGACCACACGTCAGCCAGTGTGATCTGAGCAGCGTCTGTAGAAAATTTTATGGAAAGAAAACTTAATTCACAGAAAAATTCATCTAAGAATGGCTGAATACACTGTATTTTCAAGTATTCGTGAAACATGTACTAAGATAGATCATGTCTAGACCATAGAACAAACCCAGATAAATTTAGAAAAAAATGACATTACACAGAGCATTGTTCTCTGGCCATGATGGAATCATGTAGTAAAAAATAGCAGAAAGATAACAGGAAAATCTTCAAACTCTTAGACACTAACCAAACCACTTGTAAAAAAAACCATGAGTCAAAGAGGAAGTCATGAGGGAAATTAAAAATTACAGTGAACTGAATTAAAATAAAAACATCAAAATTCATGCTAACACAGTTCTGACAGGAAGATTTAAAGCACTCAATTCACATATTAGGAAAGAGAAATGGTCTCAAGTCAGTCATCTAAGGTCTGACCTCAATGCATTCTTTAGAAAAAGAACAAAATAAACCAAGCAAATATCAAGGAGGAAATATAAAGATAAAGGAAGAAATCAATGAAATTGTAAACAGAAACAAAACAGGGAAAAATCCTTGAAAAAAATAAAAGGGTTTTTTTGTTTGGTTCAGTTTGGTTTTTAGCAGATCGATAAAATTCTCAAACCTCTAGCAACACAGACAAAAAAGAGGGAAGACAGGAATTTCTAGTATTCGGAATGAAACAGAAGTTATCAATGCAGACTCCGCAGACGTTGAAAAGATAATTAGGAAACATTATAAACAACATTACGCTTTTAAATTTGACAACTTAGACGAAATGAACTGATTCCTTGAAAAACACAAAAACCACAACATACACACTATGAAATAGTCTGAATATCCCTGTACCTATTAAGACCATTGAAATCATTATTTAAAATGCCAAAAAAAGTGTATTCAGGCTCAAATAATTTCATTGGAGAAATCTGTCAAACATTTAGGGAAGGACTAATAAAAATTCTGCAGTCTCTTGCAGAAAACAGAAAAACCTAGCTTTACCCCAATACTGAAACTTATACAGAGACAGTACAAAATAAATAAGTAAAACTACAGATTGATGGACTTATGAATATAGATGCAAGCATACTTAACAAGTATTAGCAAACGGAATTCAGCAATCTTTAAAAATAATTACACACCATGACCACATGGGGATTATTAAAACATGCAGGGCTGGTTCAATATTCAAAAGTTGATTGATGTGATCTACCATATTAGTAGGCTAAGTAAGAAAAATGACATGATCTTATCAATTGATTCGGGAAAGTATTTGGCAAGATCCAATATCCATTTGTGACAAAAACAAATTCAGGAAAGTGGACATAGAAAAAACTTCCTCACTTTTATAAACAGCATCCATAGAACTCTACAGCTAACACTATATCTAATGGTGAAAGACTACTTTCCCCCCAAGACCAGCAGCAAGGCACGAATGTTGGTGCTCAGCGATTTTATTCAACACACTGCTGGAAGTTCTAGCCAGAAAGTTAAGAAAAGGAAACGAGTTATACAGACCAGAAAGGAAGAAAGAAAGTTACCAACAAGTGCAGATGACATGATTAGTCTAGTTAGAAAATTCTGAGGAATCTACATGAGAAGCCCCTTAGAACTCATGATTGGCCTAAGCAGGACTGCAAGGTACAAGATGCATGTACGAAATCTCTGCTCCTTACACCAATAATGAACATGTGAACATAAGCAGTTGAAAATATGGCACTACTTACAATTACTCAAAAACGTTAGACACTTAGGTGTCGACCTTAACAAAACAGGGGTACTTACATATTGGAAACTACTTTGGCTTTCTTAAATCAATGATGAAAATAAAGGCAAAAAGCTATGGTGTTCATGGACTGGAAGACCCAACAGAGTAAAGATGCCAGTTCTCTCCAAATCAAAACGTAAATTTAATGTAATTCCTATTGAAATCCCAGCAAGATATTTTTGCAGACATAAACAAGGGTATTTTAAAATTTACATGGAAAGGCAAATTAACTAACTAAAATCACTCCGAAAAAATGAATGTGGTGGGAAGAATTGACCTAACTCCAGTGAAGCTGCGGTAATCAGCACTGTTGCTGAGGGAGGGCTGATCACAGGTCAGTGGGACAGAACCGAGGCTCCAGTGTGCATTCACATACGTTGGCCCCGCTGATTTCCTCCAGGTGGAGAAACAATTCAGCGGAGGACAGAGAGCCTTTATTAAAGACAGTACTGGAGCAACTGGACATCTGTAGGGCAAAACAACCTTAGCTATCTCATGCCTCATTCACAAATTAACTCAAAATTTACTGCAGAAGTCAATACAATGTAAAATACACAACTCCTATGTTAAAATGTAGCAGAAAATCTTTGAGATCTAAGGCTAGGCAAAATGTTGGACTGGACTCAACACCGAAAGCATGATTCATAAAAGGAAACTTGGTAAGTTGGACATCAAAATTAGACTTTGGTTTTGTGTGTAGAATCTGATGCAGAAGTTCTGTGGTAGGACCTGAGATCCTGCACTTGCTGAGAGTTCTCAGCTGAGGCCAAGTTTGCTGTTTCACAGACCGAACTTGAATACCAGGGGACAAATAATGTTGGGCTCCTTGCAGCTCTAAAATTGCACGATTTCATGGACAAACAGATTTTGTAATTTTATAGTGTAAGCCATGTATAGAAGTAAAGGAGAGAATTTGATTTCAATGTAGGGAATAATAGAGATCCCCCAAATGCCCACTTTATAGCTAAGTAGAATACAAAACAAGATCTTATCATTTCAAATACCTTTAATATGCTCTAAAGATTTTTTTCAAAATTATATTGCAAACAATGAACCACTGATGAAAAAGGGCCAAGTTTAAGCATGAGACCTCATCTTACACTGATCTTACAGTCAAAATAAAAGCTTCTGAAAAGATGTTATTTCATTTACTTCATATTCATGGAAATTGTATTCTCCTGCTTTCAATTCATACTTTGTAACTTTATCTGAGTCTGTGAGCACGGCCATCACAGGCTATAAGAAATCCTGTGGGAATTTTGAACTGGAGTGTGTCATTACTCTTGGGATGACTAGACACGTTTTTTTCCATTCTCTGGTGTAATAGAAACTAAATTTCTTGTCTTGCCTCTAAAAGTGACATTTCAACTCAGATGTGGTATATATTCAAGCTCATTTCCGTGTGCTATCAGTTCTTTTCAGCTTTTCTGAAAAAATAATAGACTGGCTTGAAAGGAAGGGCACAATGATTATACTTAGAAAAATAGGATTTCATCAGAAATAAGTAAATCCTAAGAATTGGAATGATTTTCCTGCTTTTTTTGTTGTCGTTGTTGTTTGTTTGTTTTTTTGGTACTGGGGACTGAAACTAGGGACACTTTACCATTGAGTCACGTCCCCAGTCCTTTTTAATTTTTTTTAAATCTTTTTTACATAGCATTTTTATTTGTTCTTTTTAGTTATAAATAATAGTAGAATGTATTTTGGTGGGGGGTGGTATCAGGGATTGAACTCAGGGACACTCGACCACTGAACCACATCCCCAGCCTTATTTTGTATTTTATTTAGAGACAGGGTCTCACTGAGTTGCTTAGAGCCTCACCATTGCTGAGGCTGGCTTTGAACTCTCAATCCTCGTCTCTCAGCCTCTTTAGCTGCTGGGATTACAGGTGTGCACCACTGTGCCAGGCTATGATGGAATGTATTTTGACATATCATTCATATATGGACTATAACTTCCAATTCTTGTGGTTGACATGCTGTGATGTTACACTGGTTATGTCTTCATATATGAACATAGGAAAGTGATGTCCGTTCATTCTATTGCTTTCCCATTCCCATCCCCCTGTTCAATCCAGTGATCCTCCACTCCTCCCTTCCCTCTGCCTAGTGTGAGTCAGCATCTGCATATCAGAAAGCACATTCAGCCTTTGTTTTTTTGGGATTGGCTTATTTCACCTAGCATGACAGCCTCCAGTTCCATCCATTTACCAGCAAATGCCATAATTCCATTCTTCTTTATGGCTGAGTAATATTCCATAGTGTTTTATTTTGAGACAGGGTGTTACGAAGTTGTTTAGGACCTCGCAAAATTGCTGAGGCTGGCCTGGAACTTGCCATCCTCTTGCCCCAGCCTCCTGAAACACTAGAATTAGGTGTGTGCCACTGTGCCCAATTTTCCATATCTTAATGATAAATACTCATGTAATGGGGGTGTTGTGTAAATTGGAAAAAATTTACCAAAATGACTGCAAGAAAAAAATGTTCTCGTATCTCGTTGGCCACAATTAGGTGAGGAATATATATATACATATATATATACACATATATATATACACACACATACATATATATATATATGTTTATTTGTAAGACATTTTCAAAGGATAAATACATTGATTTGATAAGACTTCTATGCCAGAGAAGGTGGTGAGGTTCATCGATGGTGTTTGTGAAAGAAGATGAGAATGTTTGCGTCAGCATATTGTAGCAAAAAAAGCATCAAAATAAAGACACACCTAGGGAGACAGTAGATTAGGGGTGTCCTGGGACAGGGGGATGGTGACAGGGACTAAGAGTGAATGGGCACACTGGATGGTACTGGGGTGATGAAAATGTCCTAGAACGGATCCACAGTGATGATCACACAACTCGGCAATACTAGGAATCATTGAATCGTATGCATGGAACATTATACAATATGCATATTATGCAACATGCAAAATATTCTTTGATAGAGTTTTTAAAGAGAATCTCATCGTCATTCAGGAGACTCTGAGACACAACACTCTTCAAGGCCCCTGCATGGCCTTGGACAAGCAGTATTCTCACCAAAGTTCTCCATCTCATTATCTACGCAGGTTGGTTGGGCTAGGTGAATCCCAAAGTATCCTGTATCTATTTTAGCCAATATAGCCTCAAAGAAAGCACTTTCATTTCTTGGCAAATATCTAAGGGATGCTCCTCCAAAAGAAACGGAAATCACAAAACTTCTATTAAAAACTTGCCAAGAGATATTACGGCTCTAAGACCTTTCGAAGGACCCTATGTTAATGAATGAAGCAACCTGGCTTCTGGAATGTTGTTATGCTTTCGAGCTTTGTGAAATCCAAGCCGCTATGCACATCACAGTGAAAACATCTGTGGTGAGAAAGCATAATAGGGAAGAAAGTGAAGCTGATTGTAAACAATGTTTCACGTGCTACACAGACCTTTATAAATCTAGGAAGCAATCAACAGGCAGGGCTTAAAGATGCTTATGCTGTCTCACCTTAAACCCTGCACCAATATGAGGCATCTATTGAGCACTGGATACTGCTAAGAGACCTTGTGGGATTCTGCAAAGATGGGTGGGGTGTGTATGGTCTGCGTATGTGTGTGATATATCTGTGTGTTTGTATGGGCGTGCATATAAAATAATTTGTTAACTTTTTGATGGTAAAATAATATGCTGGTGATTAATTTTTGTACCTGATGGAGTATTTGAAGAACATGAGCATGCACCACGTATTCCTCAGGTTATAGCAGATTAAGAACAACTTTTAAGTGACTTTAACATTAAAAAAATTCTTAATCCTCATGAAGAGAAGATTTACCTTGGGTAGTTTCTGCGGATCCTGTGTGTTAATCTGAATAAATGCAGTTTTTGCATTTATTAATAAATGCAAATTTTGCAAAGTGGAAGAAAATTCTCTAGAAAATTCTTTGATATTTCTTGACAACCATTTGATAAATCTGATATTAATGCCACATCAGACCATATGTGGCATTGTCCTCTGGTGGTTTGTTCCTGTCCCTGCAGCTAACCTGGAAATCACCACGGTGCCCTTCCTTGTGTGCTTCAGGCTGGAGAAGAGGAGAACTAGGGTGGAATTTGGAAAGTGGAACCAAGACAGAGACCAGGACCTTTGACCTTCTCACAGGCAGGCAGAGACAGACAGACGGAGAGGTGCCCAGAGGAAGCCCTTGTCGCCTTTCTGCTCCGCAGTTTTTCTTACTGACTGCGGCACTGTGACCTGTGACCTACAGTGGCCACAGACCCGCCCGCAGAAGCTGCGGACGGACGCACAGTGGCAATAGCTCCTCGTAGACAGCTCCGAGCCCTCCCGGTGCTCCCTCGGTGACTCCGTGCACTGGTCTTCTCGCACTGAACAGCTGTGGCTCCAGCGCTGATCCTCCCACGTGTCTCCAAGACCTTCACTTCCCCTACCTCCCCACAACTCTCAGATCAGCCTCTTACCCTGTAACACTCAGTGCTTCTGTTCTGACTGACACGAATCCTATTTTGCAAGGAAAAGAAAAATCCAAGCACAACAGTGGGGGAAAAAAGTGACGATTTTTAACTACTTCAAAATCCAAACGTGCTTATGGATGAAGGTGGAAAAACATTCCAACACAGGCTCTCCTTCCTCCAGTAGGAAAAGGAAGAATAAAGGAACAGTCACCGATTGTCAGCTGCAACAAAAACGGGCAGATTTGGGTCCCGTGCACAAGCTTCTAGAAGTCGTGGCCCCCAAAAGAGGCAAAACACACATCCACCTCCACGAGCAGCCGCACATAAAGAAGATGACTTCAGAGAGTTTCTAGGACTCAGATCATAGCCTCCACTTTGGCAAGAATTGGTTTGAAGGGCTTGGTTGGGCTGCAGGCCGATCTTGCGCACCGTCCCAAAGATCCGTGCGCTCAGGACTATTTTCCTAATACTGCCAGGGCTTTGCATGCCATTTCCCGGTGATGACATTTTCATTTACGTTGCAGAAGCAGTAATGGATGAAACTGCTGGCACTTGAACATGAAGCAAGGTGCTGATACCAAGTGCTACTAGTAATGACTGTATGTTTCCTAACTAAAACAGAGAATAAAAAGTAAACCAAGAATTTCTTTGATGGAGGGGACCGTCATCATCCCCCTTTGCAAATGAGGACACTGAGATCCTTTTTAAAGGTCACACAGACAGTAAGTGGTGGAACCAGGATACTAATCTGGGCAGTGTGACTCCAGGAAAAAAAAAAAAAAAGTGCAATCTGATTCATCCATTCACTATACTTTTAACAGAGTCCTTAATCCAAACCAGGCCCTATTCCAGGCACTGGAGACAAAAATATAATTATCCATCTATCCATCCCTGTTCCCTCTGTGCATGCAGAGAAATCTATGGTTTTTTTCTGGTAGTGTAATTTTAGTTTGGTCGCCTCCCTCCTCTGAGTACTCTTCTGTATTGCTTGAATTTTAAAAATAATGAGGATAGGCTGTTTTGTAGAAACAATGAAGTAGTTATTCTTAAGACAAAATGGAATGCAACTCATTTTTCTTTTGAAGAAAATACGAAGTGAAATTTCAGGTCTTCAATTCAAAGAGTATAAAAGGAAAGCTTCGTTCTTTCTTCTCACTCTTAAATTTTCTTTACTCCCACTACTTCCACAGCAATAGAGCATGGTATGTAGATAAATCGTTTTTTGAAAAAACTAATTTGGAAGACAAGATCTCCAAAATCTACCCATCCTACTCAGCAAATATTAAAGCAAATCTTTTTCAATACAGTATTGCAAAGATTCTTTAGAAAAAATTTACTAAACATCCTACTGACATTATTGAATTTCAAAAGTGGAGAATGCTCATGATGAATGTACACATAAAATAGTGCCTGGATGCACACTCTTCAGAACATGGCCACTTCCTGTCCCTGGAAGTGAGTCCCTGAGGTTGAAGATGGCAGGTTGGACTGTAGCAGTCCCTCTCTCCACAGGGCACCTGTTCCCAGACCCCCCTGGATGCCTGAGACCATGGATAGTACTGAACCCAAAACACACGATGACTTGTCCTAAAAATGCATACAAATGGAATGCCATTTCCATCTTAACTAAACTTATTACTTAGTTAAGATGTGGGGGACAGTGATAGCTGCAGTTCAAGGTGTGAGAATAAATCTAGCATGAATTTCTTTTTCACTTCTTCACAATTTCACAGATGGAAAATCCATTCTTACCACAGATCCTAGCAACCTCAGCATACGATTTATTTATTTATTTGTTAAATGTGGAACTTCAGTCATTTTACTTGAAAGGAAAGATTCTATGACTTCTCTTTGTCATATTCAAATTGCCGGCCTCACTACTCTTGTGCATTGAACCATTATTAAGTAAGGTAAGGACTGCCTGCACAGAGTTTTGTGACACCAAGACAGTAGGTCTGTAACTAAGAGAGCTCCTAAGTGACTAATGAGCCTGGGTATGCTGGGAGGGATGGTTTACGACCGAGGAGCAACAGGGCGGGATCGCACAAGGTTCCATTTCTACGCAAAATGGCACACGATTTAAAATCCATCCTTTTTTTTTTATTGTTTTAATTTTCCACTTCATCTTTTTGGACTGTGGTTTGCTGCAGGTAACTAAAACTGGGAAAAGCAAATTTTCAGATGAGGGGGGACTGCTGGACTCCACTTATTCCTCAGGAGAGAATAGCATACACAATCAGGAACAGATACAAGTCCCTGACCTAAGAAAACCTGTATTATTTCTTTGGAACATGCTTGCTAGTTTTATTTTTTAATTGATGGAATTACCAAGCTATCTGTGTTGATACTTTCTGGTGGATTTGTTTTAATTCACATTAGTTATTTGCATAGTGGACGAGATAACTACGTGCACAAATGCACACTTTAATTTCATGAGCTAAATACTGTTGCTCCTCCAAAGTCTATTGTTTAAAAAGACTGAGAAAGCCATAGGAGTTTTTTGTCTGTCAAAAATCATCAGGGTTTCTGCACAAATGGAATGTGCCAATAAGACAGTCCTATGAATCTAACATAGGGCATCTAAGTTCTTAGGACCAACGCTGCACTAGAGAAGCATTATGCGGGGCTCACTTGATGATGCACAGCTTCAGATAATCTGTGAAGAGCCCCCTAAGGAAGTGGTGGGCGGAGGAGGCGAGGCCCCGTGAAGCAGAAGAGCATGGCGTGTTCAAGGAACCCAAATTAACAGAGCAGGGAGTTCAAGAAGAAGTTGTTGAGGGGAGATGGAGCTGTGGGACCAATCACTTAAGCCATGTTAAGGAGTTTTGATCCCTGTCAAGGTTGACACAATGAAAATCACATTTTTTTTTTTTTGCATTTTTTTTCTGGCTGTGATGTGTAGCATAGATTGCAAGAATTCAAATACAGAGATAGTAGAAAATACAGAGAAAGGAGGTAGGTCATTGAGAAAGGGTGGTGATTAGAAGAGCCACCCACAGTGGACAGACACAGTGTATCAAGATGTATTTAAGGTACAGAATTTGGTGTGAGATGTGACAGAGAAAAGTAAAGAAAGTTGACTAAATTCTGGCTTGGGAAAACTATATCAAGGATGGTTTTATTTCTAGGGAGAAGGAACACAGGGGAGAGCCAAGTCTGGGGGTGAGGTAGTGGCCTCAGGGGAGCTCACGAGTTCAGCACTGAAGAGCTGAAATTGAAATGCCTGTGGGTGTCCAGGAGGATCAGTTTAGCAGGAGGCTGGATACTGGAACCTGAGGCTCAGATGAAATTGCAGCAGAGGTTGATCTGAACTGAGAACCAGGTCCTAGGAATAGGGCCTGGAAAGAACAGAGATAGGAGGGCCCATAGGGAGCCCGGGAAAGGGCCGGCCAGGTAGATAGGAGAAGAGTCAGGGAGGGGCGATGTCGCAGAAGCCACTGAAATGCCCCAGGCAAGGCTGAGGAGCTCACTGCTTCCCGGACATGCAGGCACGGGGATGAAAATCCGGCTCAGGCCATGGGGTCAAGGCCAAGGTGAATGTGCACTTCTCTGCCCAAGGTGCCTGATGAAACCAACATCGAAAAGCTGTTTGGACTAGTTTGGAAGAAACCCAGGAGCCTTCGTCCATGAATTCCAAGTCCTTTGATTAAGTAGCGGGGTTTGAGCTCTCAGGCCTGGTTTCGTCAAACCCTCTCTCATAATAGGTGTTGGAACTGGTTCTCCCACTTCCTGTGGTTCAGGAAATGCAATCATGATAGAACTCGCTCATCTGCCTTCACCCTCTTTACACTGAAGACCTGGACAAGAGAGTCGGCGGGCTGGACCCAGGATTCTTTGTCCTTTTCTACTTCCCCCAGGGAATCCTTCATCCAGGAATCTCATCTCCACTCCGTCCATCAGCCTGACGTGTGGAATTTTAGGTAAAGGTGGAACACCAGGAAGGGAGAAGGTGATCATCTAATCACATCCGCAGTGCATCAGTTAGTGTCTGGAACACAGCTGGGCCTTAATAAGATGTACCCGACTGACAGATGGAAGGAAGAGGGAACGAGCAATCTTGATCCTTATGTTTGATGAGAAGGGTGCGGAAGAAAAACAGAAAATAACTACAAAAAGTCCTTTTTGGTGCTCAGAGTTGTTTGTTTGACCAATTTTAAAAAAACATAAAAAGAGCTCTGTGAGAGAGCGATCACATACTAAGGTGGCACACACAAGTCTTAACACTCGGAGTCCCTGCAGGGCAGGGAGGGGTTCGGACTCTAGTACCTCTTGCTGCCTAGGAAAAGAGGGATGGTCCTGATTCTCAAACTGGGATTGGTCAAAATGCATGAAATTGAAGACCCCAGTGTTTCATAGCAAGAGAGAAATATGGCCATCTCAAATTTATTTGAATTAGTATGCTTAGGCCCACTGCATGTATTTTAAGAGAAGAAATCATTCTTGGCACACCTGGAGGAAGCAAGGAAGGGGGGAAAAGCAGCTGATGGATAACATCGTCAGAGAGGCAGACCTTGGATCTCAGAGGAGTCCAGGAATGGGCTCTGCCAACCCACTGCCGCTCCAGCCCTCCCCCAACTTTCTAAAGTTGCGACGTGGTGGCTCTGTAGCCCGTTTCTCTGGCGAGCCCTCCAGGCTATCAGACACGGTACAGTTGGAACAGAAAGAAATATTAAAACTAGCTGTGTAGCAGCTTTCGATAGAGGTTCGTTCCTTGAAATTTAAATATCATATGCTCCCTAGGAGATACTTAATATAAAATTTCAATTCAAGCATTCACCCAAGAGCTAGTTTTTAATATTGCTTGTTTTTTTTTCTTCTCCTACTAAGGTACTCTCTCTTAAAATGCAACTTTGAGTTAAATAGGAAATGTGCCCTCAAAACATTTAACAAATGAGTTGAGAATATTCCATCCTCAATAATTCCATGACAAAACATTACAGTTGTAAATATTGTTTTTTCAAATGATGTTCTTCTTTATATACAAGAGTTTTTTCCTCTCCATTGAACTTTATTCAATACCATTGCAATCACTTACTGCAGGGTATTTTTGTCGGCATTACCTCTGTACAAATTCTGGCCCAAAGTACCTTTAGGCTATTTTGTTAACTTGGTGCTGGAACACTACTTTCACCCGAGGACCACACGTACTAGAATATCAGCTTCTAACATGCTGAATGTATCCTAATACTGAAAGTTATCATGCGTTAAATCATAGTCCTCGGTGGCAGTCAGCCTTAATAAAAATCATAATAGATGAATTATACTGAAAACGGATGTATGTTCTTGTCACTGATTGTGAAAAGCGTATAGTTAATTATATGTGTCACCTTCGCCAGGCATGGTGGCATCTTCCTGAAATCCTGAGAACTTGAGAGGCTGAGGCAGGAGGATTAGCAAGTTTGAGGTCAGCCTGGGCAACTTAGGAGAGGCTGTCTCAAAATAAACAGTCTTCATTATTGGGAAAAAGACATCCCCCCACAAGACCATCACCAACAACAAAAAAAGAGGTGACTGGATGAATGGATGACCAGACAGCTGATAAAACATTATTTCTGGGTGGGAAATAAAGTGCAAATAACCCAAAAGGTAGCTCTTAGTGGTGGTAGTAGAGTGTTGCCTGGTCTAGGTGGCTGTCTTCGTGGCTCATTCCAGGTGTCGGGCAACCATGCCACTCCTCTTGCTCAATATCACTAAGCACTTTGTGAGTCTCCTGTGCCCTGATTTAACTTAAATGTGGAGAGAGCTGCTTGTGAAAAATAAAACTGGAATAAACATTTGTGCTGAGGAGAATCAGTGGACCCTAACCCGGCATAGGAAAATATTCCTTCCTAATGGGTTTCTCCAAATAGCTCTTTCACTCTGCAAGACTTCCTTCAATGCCTCCCTGCATCAATTGCTCCCCCTACTTTTAGGAATGAATACGTTTCACATTTAATATTTGGAACTAATATTTAACACAAATTCATTATTTTAGGGTCAGAATTGTTGTGTCTAGATAAACTGCCAAGATCAGATCCTATAAAAGCATTTATGGGTTTGATTATTCATACAGAGTTTTGCTATCTGAGTGTTTTCTTTCTTTCTTTCTTTCTTTTTTTTTTTTTAAGAAAGTCCACTAACCCACTTGCTAGTAGGCCAGTATCCAAATGAATCTCAAGCAAGCCCAAGCCCAGGGTCTTCCGAGCTAAGGCAATGTTAGGTACAAGACTTAGAAAATGGGAACATCAAAGCAAAGAGCAGGCTTTAGGGGCAGAGAGCTGAAGGAAAACACCCACCGCGATTCTGTTCTTTGATATCACAGAGACTGTGCTGTAAACCAGTGTCTTCTAAATCTGGATACACATAAGGATCTCTTGGGGAATGATTTAAAAATGCAAATACCAGGATTCCACACTCAGAGCTTTTGAGTTAGTGTACGTAGACATCTTAGGACATTCTAATGTGTAGTTGGAATCACAGGCAGTTTTAAGAACCACTTTTGTAAGTAAAGCCTGGAAAAGGCTGCTCAGTGTGATGTCATGACTGAGGTCAGTGAGGCTGGCTCCACTGAATATACTGAAACCACGTGGCTCCTTGAAAGGCCACTGTGAGCACCGCGGCCAGCTACTGGGCACCACATGTGGCACACTTAGAGTCTGCCACATAAAGCAGACTCTAAGATGCATGGCAGAACTCACTTAGCAATTTATCTCAGTCTAGTTGAAGAAACAAAGGTAATGATTTGAAGCCTACTTAAGAAAGAGCAGAGAAGTCCTCTTGACTATATTCAGAAAGCATATTTTACTCTAGGTGTATTATAAATTATCTTTAATTCATTAAATGATGATAATCATAAAGATTGTTTAGTTTTCTTATGTGTTTTTAAGACAAAGATTTATAGGAATATCCATATTAATTAAATATATCCAAGAAGAATGTATTCTTGATTATATTTAAGCAAAAGGTATCCTTGCATATATTTTCAATAAGAATATATCCAAATTCATTTAGTATATCTAAGGCAATTTACTAATAAAAATAATTTATGGAAAATCAAAGTATATGTATTTTGTGTGTGTATAAATTATATATGTCATGCCAATTAAGAACTATGGTCATATTGTAATGGTACTGCAAAGTATATTTAGTAAAGAGAATCTCTCAGTGAAAGCAATTGGAGTCCACAGTAAAGAATTAAAAAATGAAATATTGGTGTGACACTTAATTCTAGGGGCTTAAGCAAAACTTTTTAACTAATTAATTGATAAACTGATTGCAGTCAAAAAATATTTATAAAATAAAAATAAAATCAGCATAATGTTCCTTTAAAATTGCCGATATATTGGTAAATGCATTAAATTCAGGGACTTAGTCATTAAATAATTGCTCCTTCAGGGAAATGACTTAGATGAATTGTTCTGTTTTCTACCAGGGCTAGAACTGGGGGGCAGGCTTAGGTCTGGGATAGGGGTGCAAGATCAGAAAAGAGGAAGAACCACTCTGGTTGGGACTATATCTAGGGTGACACAGGACATCGTGCTAGTCCCTGGGGCCAGCCTACAGGAAAGGGGACACTGTAATAAGCCTGGACAAGGGGAGGCACTGTGCCTCAGGCCGCTGACTTATGTCCTGCGAAATCCCAATTGCTCTAAAAGCAGTGAGGCTGGACCCACAGAAGATTACAGGAGTCGACCCAGCCTTCCTGAAAGAATCGGGGGTGGCGAGACTGAAAACAAGGAGGGCCGAGAAGGCCACGTTAAACACATCAGACCCTGGTCTCTGCGTCTCTGCGGTCGTGGAGCCCTGAACAGGAGGTGTGCACTCAGCATTGGATGCAGGTTCCTTTCCTAGGAAGGAGGCAGCGTTTCTCCTTCTGATATTGCCTAAGCCATTCATGGGGAATATGGAGCTCAGTGCGGTCACTCTGGAGCAGCTCAGGAAGCCCTCCTGGATTTGGCCCAGTTACGTGTGGACTCTCAAGAACTCTCGTCCAGGCACTCATGGCCTTTCTCGTGACCAGGTTCTGAGTGATGCTGTATGTGGCCAATCCTGCAGGACTCAGTCCCCTAGCCCACAGGCACAGGCTGGGACACAGAAGTACCATGACATCCCTTGACACCCTTGAAGAGATGCTGTGGTCTAAACCATCCTTTCTGCCCAACTCATGTGTTGACATCCTAACCCCCTGGGGAACTGTGTTTGGAGGTGCGGCCTTTTGGGGGCAGTTCTGCGCCCATGGATGGGATTAGGGTCCTTATAAAGCCGGCCAGAGGATCTGGGTTGCCTCTTGCTCTGTAAGTGGACACAGCAGGAAGTGGGCACCTGTGGAGCAATGGCAGGCAGGCCCTGGCCAGGTGCTGAATCTGCTGGCGCCGTGATCTTAGGCACACGGACTTCAAAACTGTGAGAAAAGGTTGTTACTTATGGCATTTTGTTCCAGCAGCCCAAGCAGGCTGAGAGAGGAAGAAAGAAAGAAAGCCACACACAGGAGAGTAGGTGGAAGCAGGGCCTTTCCACTGGGGTGCTGGGCGTCCAGAGGGGGCCAGGAAACGCTGATGGCTGAAAGCCTGCAGGCATTTTCCTAAAGCCTTCAGTGAGATTTTATTTCCAGTAAACGACATTTGAAAAGCAAATTTATAAATAGCTGTAACTAGTAAACAAACCATTTTCTTACTGTTTCTGTATTTTCAGACTCTTAATTATATAAAGCAGGAACGCCTAAAATATACAAAGAATTATTCAAAGCTAAAGTCTATTTGATTCATCAATAGCCACACGTACGTTGATACAAACAGCATCAACCAGAAACGCCAGCAGGGGCGATCACATAGCTGTCGTGGAACACAAGGCTGGGTTTATGGAACCGGGAAGGGGAAGCCCTAATACTCTGGAGAGAGAAGCCCCTTCAAGTGGAATCTGGGGACTGTCCCGAGTATGAAAGAGCCACAGACCATAGCATTTTAGGGTGGAAAGGAACTGGGGTCATATAGTTTCAGTCTTTCTCTTTTTCACAAATACCTCATCTTTCAAGAGAGAAAATAGAGACAGAAAACAACCTGCCTCGTGTCGCAGAGCCAGAGCCAGAGTCCAAATTCTGACCAGCAACAGGAAAGCCATCCATGATTCTGGGTTCATGTGCCTTGAGCCATAATTGCTCTGTGCCAAGACAGGGCTAATTCAGTGTCTTTAGTTGGAATTCCACTAATTTTGGCTATAGAAAAAATGTAGAATATTTATTTGTGCTTTTTCTAAGCAGAGGGTAATGATGAGCCATTCCTCTCTCTTCTTTGGCTCTCCCGGAAACTCCTGTGGACTAAATTGAAATCTAAGTTAATACGGTCTCAAATGCATGTTGCTTATCTTGGGAGTGTGGTTGAGTGCATGCTTGTGCTTGGGAAGTACATATTGTGAAGTTATGAATGCTTTTCTTTGTGAGATGGGTTCTCCCTATGTTACCCACACTGGCTCCAACTGGGGATCCTCCACCCTCCGCCACCCAAGGAGCTGGGATCATAGGTGTGCACCACTGTGCCCAGCTGAGTGTGTTTCTTAAACAGTTCAAATATGTCATGTACGTTGGAGTTTATGAGTTGTGTCTGGAGACTTGATTCTTATGTGTTGTTAGCTGGAGACATAATTTGCTGAAAGGGAACTCATGGGCAAATGGCAATGGATTTGGATGTTACCCTATCTGATTACCATCTCTAATCCCTGGAGACCCTGGAGATGTGAAATCCAGAGTGGGCTACACTATTTTTTGTACTGTCTGTGAGCACTTAGAAACTTAAAATTCAAAAGAAGGACTATAGCGACAGTCTCCTTACTCTCTGTATGACTTTCAAAACCCAACCCTTTTCCTCTCTCTGAATTACTGCCTACTTTTTCCACAACTTCTTGGGGAGAGTAAATAAGGTAAAAACAATTAAAAGTGAAAAAAAAGGAAAACCTGGAGCCTAACACTCTGGGTAGAATCTTGCCCACTGTTCACTAGTTGTGTGGTTTTAGTGGGTTTTTTGTTTATTTATTGTCAAGTCTAAACTTGGACTTTACTCTTAGGAGCTGGTTATGGGCCCAGAATAAATCCAAATAGCTTTGACACATGTCCAATGCAATAACTTTGACAAATTTCTATAATTATCTGATTCTTCAGGTGCAAATAAGGGGAAGATTAGTGACTCATAACAAGTGTTAGTTGAACATGAATAAATACATATTCAATGAATGACAAACTCCAAACATTCAAAAGCTGGGATCCAGCCTAAAGATATACCTTCATACTTTTCAGCTTGTTTCACATCAATTCGTATCCTTCTTTTCAGCTGATGGAGCTGTGGGCCAAAAAGAGGTCTCACAGTAGCTATGACCCAGAAGTAGGAAGTACCAGCTTTGAGGCACCTGGGCCTAACGCTAAAGACCCACAATCACAACTTGCACAGTAGCAAAGAGCTAGGTGTCATTTCTGGTGATCCAAGAATACCTGCCCACCTTTGTTTACAACAGAGTAAGTGTTACACCAGACAAGGGACAGACCTGACCTCAAGGGTATCCCTGCTGAGGGGTGGGTGGTGCTGGCTCACAGCGTGATTCTGTGATCATAACAAAGAGCCATATTCAGAAGTTTTAAAAGGAGATGAGCTCCAAAACTGAGCCTCTGTCCTTCCTATCGCACAGGAAGCTCTTAATGGTGTAAATCAATCCCCTAAAGCAGCATGCACCTTCCCCTCGGGAAGGGACCACCTCCCGAGTTTTAATTCCATCAGGACCTGCCAGAGAGACTGTGTTCTGTGAACAAATTATTCTTGTGAAAGATGTTGCTGAAAAACCGCAAAGCAAGGAAGCTGGTAGAGTCCAAATCATTTCCCTAGTTCAATCTTCTACTATCTCTGGGTGTATCATTAAAATTAAAAAAGTTGTGACATTTCCTTCCTCATAGGAATGGTAGAAAACAAATGAACCATATCTAAAGAGCTAGAATTTCTATAGTACAATATTATCATTACATCAAGGCAGATCTAGGCACTTTCCAGAGTGCTAAAACATCTATCCTGAAAAGAAAAAGCAAAACAAAATTGGAAATGGTTTTACTCAGCCTGTGTTTTAGGCCTATGCTCCATGATCACATTTGATAAAGCTTGAGAGCTCACAACTAAATTCAGTGGTTTAGGGATACATACAAAAATGGTAAAAGCATAAAGAAGAGGTGGGAGATGACTGTCCCAGGAGTTTGAGAACTGTTTACCTTTAGAACAGGGGATAGGGGCATGGGGGTCAACCCACCAGGATGGTTTAACAATTATAAACATACATGCACCACACATCATAGCACCTAAACACATAAAGCAAACTTTAGCAGAACTCAAGACAGGAATGCACAGCGAACAAAAGTAGCAGGAGACCACAATATCTTACTTTCAATAATGTGTAGAATATGTGGACAAATAAGATCAGTAAGAAAACAGAGGAACCAAACTATGAATCAAATGGAGCTATACAGAACATTCCATGGAGCAGTCTCACAGAACAAATTCTTCTCAAGTTCCCATGGGACTTTCTCCAGGACAAATAATATTTTAGGCCACAAAACAAGTTTTAACAAATTCAGGAAGATGAGAATCATACCAGGTGTCCTTTTCAACCATAATGGAATAAAAACTAGAAATCAATAGCAGAAGAAAGATAGGAAAATTCACAAAATATGGAAATTAAACACCACTAACTTGTGGCAGTAACAGGTGAGAAAACAGAGCTAGATTTCAGCTACTTAAATGAGAGTTAAGAAACTATCAAGTTGCTCTATTTAAAATTGTTTTGCAATGATGGAAACTTTCTATGTCCTTCTTGTCTAGTGAGGCAGGCATAGGCATGTGCAGCTACTGAGGACCTGAAATGTCCTTAGTAATACTGCAAAACACATTTTGAAATATTAGTTAATCTTATTACATGAATTATTTAATAATAATAATATTGAAATATTAGTTAATCTTGTTAAATTCTAAAAGCTCCCTGAGGCCAGTGGCTATGTCATTAGGCAGGTATATCTTTAGGTTGGATCCCAGAAAACTGAGAGGAAATGGCCAATTTAGATTAACCAGGTTCACACCTCTGAGTTATGCCAGAACACAGTTGGGAGCAGTTTTAGATACCATAAGCCTTGAACTGAAATCTAAATGTCTTTGATGCATTAAACAGATATGCAGACATTGATAAAGTGGCATGAATCCAAAGCTGCCCACGGCCTGATGGTCACTGTCTCCTAAGTGAGATTCCAGTTCTCAGGCAGCTTCTGTCAACTGTCTATTATGCAAGGTGACTCCTCCCTTCTTGTTTTGTAAAAAGAATAATTATTTTTACTCAAGATTGAAAGGCTGACATACATTGTCTCAGATGAGAAAGTCTATAATTCATGTAGATAGGAAGAATTTTTTAAGCGGGAATGTTTTGGAGGAGAAATTGAGTGCTGGGATCCCAACCTGCTGGGAAGCCAAAACAGGCTTGAGGATGAATACACAGACCTAACAGATGCAGTTAACGAGACTCCCAAGACCAACTGCATTCTTAAAATGTGAGCAGAAAGTTAAGGAGGTAGATTTGGGGAAATATCTTTAAAATCAAGTTTTATAATAATTTTGAGAGAGGAACTAATCAGTGAATGATCTAAAAAAGCCCCACACTCTGATAGGTAAAGGCAGTGTTCTCCAAACTTTGATATATATAGCCAAAAAGAAAAAAAAAGTGGGAATTTAGGAAATCATTTAAAAGTGATTTCTTTATAGAAAAACACATAAAACAAATATTAGATATTCAAGATATCTAATATTTGAAAGGAGTATGTTTATCAACTAATGCTTTTCCGGATCCCTAAGCTCAGATAGGGACAGCGGCTAGCAAGAATTATAAACATGCTAGTGATTATAATTTTCAATCTAAGGTACTGAGGTCATTTAAATTCTGAAAGAGTCTCACTGGAACGTTTTGTTCCAAGTCAAACTTTTTGTGTTACCCTGATGAGCTTTAATTTATTCAGATCAAACTTTTTATTTATTAGGGAATATTTGTTGAGTAGGGGACCAATGTAACTATTCTCATTTAACAAGACAGGTAACAGACACTGAGCAAGAAAGGCAAGTGGCTAAGAAATTGTTGAACAAGACTCATACTCTTAAGAAGAGGCAGGGTCAGAAAAGGTCGCACTAAAAGAAGGCAGGCTGGGGAGGGGCCCAGGTTCACTGGCTTGGAGGAGGATGGCTGGTGGTGAGACACTAGATGCTACTGCGTGTATTTAATGCTGGATCTCAAAGACCATATTACACCAGCAGTGGGCTGCAGTTGGCTTGTTCTGGCTCATGAAATATTCAGAAATCTTGTGAGCCAGTTGTTAAAAATCAAATGATATAAATCTATGATAAACTATAAAATATGATATACATTAAATTATGAATTAAAAGTTATATTGAAAACAAAGGTAAAAAATATCAAATCTCATCACTCCCAGTTGATTCCACTTTGCTGGAATCATGAGCATGCTGGAATCAAGAGCATGATCTTGAGATCACATGCTCTTTTGAATCTTGGAAATACTGTAATGTGCTACTGCTCTCTCTTCCCAACTCGGGTTCAGCGATGTCCCGTTGGTAATGTGAAACCAAACACAGTGAGAGCATTTACTCCTAGACACTCAGAAAGTGCTATAAATCAGAGCCTGCCTTATTGTTTTATTTATTGTGTAAACTTAAGAAAGTAATGGGAAAAAGTTAATAATACATATTAAAATTAATAGTATGTCTTGCTTATAGTCATTACATTGTGAACAGCACAGAAAATTATGTGGAAACTGTTATTTGATTCAATAAGAGAGTCACTTATATGATTGAAAAATAAGTTTAACATGTCTTTGTTGTTTCACTTTCCTCTTGCTCATCGTTGTGTGGAAATGTTAATCAGCTTCATGTTATCACTTGCAACTATAGGTTGACTACCGATATAAAATTTTGCTAAAAATCAAAGTATTCTGTGAATATGACTAAATAGAATAATCAAGTGGTCATATGGAATTTATGATAAAGGGAAATATGTATTTTAATGTTATTTATAAGTGGTGGGCTGTGCTTCCTTTATATCAGTCAGATTTGTGGTAAATGTATAAATGTGCACATACATGCATAAATAAAGAAAGATGTGTGGACACACATGTGCACACACACATGTTGCCTACAGCACCAGTTAAATAATTGGTAGCACGCCACGGAAATACTAATCTTAGTTCAATTTACTTATCTATTAAAGCAAAATGACATCTTCTGTGACTATGAAGAGAAAAGGTAAGATCAGGCAATGAATGTGTAAAATTTCTTTCTATACTGTTAAGTAATACATCAATAAAAATTAAGACAATGATTAGGTCAAATAAAAGCACCTGTTTTCTTGTAGTTCTGCCTTTCTTCAAGACTTAAAAAGGAAAGAATGTTGACTCTAAAGTGAAAAACTTGCTGGGGAAGACATTT
Organism: Glaucomys volans; assembly: GCA_020662805.1. NCBI lineage: Eukaryota > Metazoa > Chordata > Mammalia > Rodentia > Sciuridae > Glaucomys > Glaucomys volans. Next base: position 1,946,818 of record JAJEJO010049789.1, read on the forward strand.
CCTTTATAGAGTCCATAAAATTGTGTGGATTTCATCTATCTCTATTTTTCTTGCTTTTATCAAAGATCTTTTTCCTTAAGTTACAAAACTGATCATTCAGAACGACTATTTCTATCTGTGTCTGAACTGAAAACAATATCATCCCCCAGCATACACAGCTGAGAGCAGGAAGCCATGAGTACAATTTATAAAGAAAGAAAGAACAAAAGCCCCGCAGTCACCATAAGAGGAGGCAAGCAGAATAATGATCAGAACTGGAATCTGGCTGAAACGGCATGTCAAAGCCCAGCCATCTCCATATGTCCTCCTGGACCTGAAGTGATTAATAGTGGCCATGACTCATCCGTCCGTGTGGGACTGACTCAGGGGAAGCAGTGTGCCTTGTCCAGGGATGCTTCTTCCATCGTTACCACTGGTGTCTTGGCAGGCTGGAGAAAGGCTGGGTGAAGGTGACCCTGCTCTGTTTTCCCATCTGCTCAAGCATGGAATGGAGCCTCCTCCCGTTCGCAGAGTTAAATGTGACTCTGATAAAAATAAGAGGAGGAGGAAGGGATCCAGTCACAGGCGGGGCACATTTTCTCATTACTTGATAACTTGGGTTTACAAAGTATGTACAATTGGTGTTCAAGCTGGGCTGCTCATTGGAACCATTAGTTTAAGAATCATTAAGATCAACCAATCATGTGGTTGGTCTGAAATGGGGTCTGGGCATTGGTATCTTTTTAAAAGTACCTTGGGTGATTTTAATGTCCAGTTGGGGATGTGAACTACTGCCTGGATATAGGATGCTTTCCTTTAGTAGGTACTCTCTACAGCTCAGGCTCATGAAGGACAAGTCAGAGCTCATACCCACAATGTGACTTTCTTGTCAAAGATTTAGGCTACGGTGATTTTCTTACCATCTTTGTAAAACAAGACAAAACAAAGCTAGTTTTCATATTAAAAGTTCAGTTTACATAATATTAAAAAAGCCAATAAATTCTATGAAACTAATATTTTATAGATAAGAACAGCCAGGTATTACCTCTTTTCCTACAAATATTTAAAAATCTTCACTTATCACTTGTTACAATGAATATTATCACCTTCATCTTCAGAGTAGGCTTGGAATCCTCCTTTCTAATCTCTGTATCTTTTCTTGGAGCTAAAGTTCTCTTGGACTTGAGTCTCTGCATTGGAATCAGAATTCCCCAAGAGTATTTCCTGAGCTGTTAGCAGTTTTCTCGGCCCCAGAGATTGATGATGCAGTTGCTTAGCTAAGACCATGAGAAATGTTTAAAGCAAAGGCCTGAGGTGTTATTGTGGCACTGTTATTAGGAAGTCCTTGATCCAGTATTCGACACCCTGAGTTTTCTTCACAAAAAGCAGAAAAAATAAAAAATAAAAAAACTCTGTTGCTAAAACCTAATACCTCCGCTCTCCAGCTTGACCTGCACAGCTGCTTTCACTGACAGGCATTAATTTATTCAAAAGCAAGTTATCGATACCCCACTGCATGCATATATACATACCTAAGGGCTTCCCTTCCGGATTCTTCTATTATCATAGTCACATATATGTGTCAATGGTTGTGCTGGAAATTGGTTATACCCCAGTATTGAATCTTCATAGCAGTCCTGCGAGTTACTAAGGGTCAGAGGGTTATGCTCCTTGACTTAGATGTGATTCACAGGGGTTGTGCCAAAGTACAACCTGGGTGAGGCTCTTGGCGTCCTGCTCAGTATAGTTCACTGGTGTTCTCAAAGCCGCTTCAATGAACATGTCCTCCAGTGGAAACCAGAGAGCCTTGTATGCAAAGCCAAACAGGATTCTTTTTATTTTTTTTAATTCAGTCATTCCCTAGTATAGTCATCTCTTGTTCTCTGTAGTGGATTGGTTCTAGGACCCAACAAATCAATTGGTAAGTTTAGTAACTGGTAATTTCAGCTAATTGGTAATTGATTTCTGCAGGAATTAGTTCTAGGATGTTCATTCTTATGTAAAAGTTGAGTTGAAATAATATTAAAAAGCAAATAAAATCTATGAGATTATATTCTTCAGAAAAGAATAGCTGAATACAACCTATCTTCCCCCCCCGCAAGACTGAAAAATTCATCAGCATCACTTGGCAAGTCCTCTAAGACTCCCTTGTGCAGGATGGTCATTCAGTTGCTCCTTCTACATGCAAGTCCATGGCCCTTCTTGCTGGTACTGCACTCTGTTCTGTTGAATTCGATGATGTAATTTCTAGTAGGTCCTGCCTCATCTTTACTACAATGAATTAGAAATTGCAAAATCATCTTATGGCAGCAGAATTAAGCTATATATACAATTGATAGGAGTTTTCTAGGTAAACCTGAAACATCGGAGGGAAATTTAAAGCAACTCAGTAGATTTGGGAAAACTACCTGGGATGTCCACCTGCCCTTTCCTTCCTGTGTCACCACATTAGAGAGATGAAGGAACTGTACAGAAGAGATAGGCCTCTTTGCATGGGTCCAAGAGAAGGAAGCAGGGCACGGTGAGAGGCCTAAGCTGCAGATGCTCACTAGGAGCATCTAGGCCTGCTTTACTGACTTATTTTTAACTTCTTTAAATTATGAAATGAGTTTCTATTTTCCCATATTCTCATCAACTCTTGAAATTGTCAGACTTGAATGTCAGCCCCTTCTGTGGGCATGCAGTGGGCTCTCACTGCTATTTCAATTGCGACTTCCTGATTGCTAAAGATGTGGGTTACTGAGGCATGTTTTTGACTATTTGGATTTCCTCTCCCATGAAGTGCCTGTTTACATCTTTTGTTCATATTCTATTGGTTTGTCTGCTGCTTTCTTATTGATTTATGGATGTTCTTCATAAATTACATATCATAGGTACAAGTCCTTTGTTGATTGCGTATTTGGCAAATATCCATATACACATTTCTATATACATAGAAATCTCGCAATCAAATCTCACTAGAGCAATTAAATCAGAATTTCTGTGAATGGGACCATGGCATTTTTAAAGGTCCTGCAGGTGATATGCATTTGCCCCTGAGAGGGGAATAGACCTGAACTCAGGGTAAGAAAGGTGCAGTGTGGCAGTGGGTGTGATTTTCTCTGCGGTGAGATGGTCACATTTGCTCCCAGGCTCTGAGAGCTTCCAGCCTCACCTCGTATGCCTCAGTGTTCCCATCTGTAAACTGGGAAGCAGCTCTGCCACATCGAGTCAGCACAGAACAGTCCCGTGCAGTTGGATCCCCACGTGGAGCACAGCCAGAGCTCAGCAGAAACCATTATCATCCTCCTCCTCCTATCACTGTCATCATCGTCACCACCTGCCATCGCCACTGTTGTCTTCTCACCACTGTTGTATCATTACTGTTATTGCCATCATCGCATCATTTCATCATCGACCATCATCATCATCATCATCACCACTGTCATCGTCACTGTCATCTCATCATTGTTATGTCATTGTCATTGTCATCACCATAGCATCATTCATCATCAACCATCACCATCATCATCAGTCATCACGGTCATCATCATCATCATCATCATTATCATCATTGTCAATCATCATTGTCAACATCATCATCATCATTGTCAACCATCATCATCATTGTCATCATCATCATCATCATCACTGTCATCGTCACCGTCATCTCATCATTGTTATATCATTGTCATTGTCATCACCACAGCATCATTTCATCATCAATCATCATCATCATCATCACTGTCAAAACTGTCATCATTGTCATCGTCATCATTATCATCATTGTCAATCATCATCATCATCATTGTCATCGTCATCTAAAGTTCAAATCAACCACTCTACAAAACAGTGGCAGCCAGCAGTTTCCTTGATGGGAAAAACACAGAAACCTTCCTACTAAAGTCGGGAACATGGTAAGGATGGAGGCTCACTGCTCTAACTCTACTCACTGTTGCTCCAGAAGAATCAGCCAATACAATCAGACAAGAACATTAAGCAGGTGTAAGAACTGATAAAAAGAAATGAAACAGTCTCTATTTGCAGATGATGTAACGTTATACTTAGAAACCCTGGAGAGTGGTAAAACTAATTTAAACAAACAATTCTGTTAGGTTGCAGATATAAGACAGAGCAGAGTGCAGTGGCCCACTCCTGTAATCCCAGCGACATGGAAGGCTGAGACAGGAGGATCAAAAGTTTGAGGCCAGCCTTAGCAACATAGTGAGATCCTGTCTTAAGAATAGAAATAAAAAGGACTGGGTATATATGTCAGTGGTAGAGAGCCTCTGGGTTCAATCCCCAACACCACCAAAAATATCTTAAGAAATATAAAATTAACTGGTAGTAATCAGCACCCTCAAAAGACAAGCACACTTACCAGGTATGGGACATGGAGGTAGAGAAATCACAACAGAAACGAAGAAGATTGGATGCTTATGAGTAAGCTTAACAAAAGCATGTAAAATTTACAGGAAGCAAACTGAAAAATGTTTCAGGAGAAAGACACAGAGTAGAGAGAAACGATGGGAAGGCATGCCTGGCTCTTGGATAGGATGGCTTGAAGGAAAATAGGTCCATTTTCTCTGGGTTAATTTACATGTTCACACAATCCTGATTAAGCTTTTCCAGTGGAGTGAGACAAGCTGGAATTCGATTTTATATGAACAACAAATATGCAAGGAAAGGACTGAAAAACAAAACCTACAGGGTGAGCAGTCATCAAACTCACTGCACCAGCCTCTGGTTGAAATGGAGAGACACCAGTAACAAACAGATCAACGCAGGGGAACAGAAGAGAAAGGCCAGAAGTAGACCCAGGTCAATATGCATGAGATGGGTTCTCAGCTCACTCTGAGTAATGATCCATTCCTAAATAATGACGCTTTCTCATAAGTGATAAACAACCACTGGAAAAAATGAAAATTATGTCCATATCTTACACCAAGTACAAAAGAAAACTCCAACTGGACCCAGAATCCAAATGTAGAAAAGGCAAAACTATACAAACGCCAGAAGAAAACATGGCGTATTCCCTTTTAAGTTGGCTTTCTTTTTTTCTTTCTACATTTTTTATTGGTACATTGTCGTTATACATGATGATGGGATTTGTTGTTGCATATTCGTGCATGCACACAATATAACAATAAAACCAGGTCAATATCACTCTCCAGCACTCCCTCCCTTCCTTCCTCCCACTCCTGGTCCCTTTCCTCTACTGATCTCCCTTTGATTTTCTTGAGATTCCCCATCCCCACTTTCTTTTCCTTTTTCCTCTCTAGCTTCCATATATAAGAGAAAACGTATGACCCTTAACCTTCTGAGTTTGGTTTATTTTGCTTAACATCGTGGTCTCTAACTCTATCCATTTTCCTGCAAATGACGTAAGTTCATTCTTCTTTATGGCAGAATGAAACTCCATTGTGTGTACATACCACGTTTCCTTTATCCATTCAACCATTGATGGACACCAGGGCAGGTTCCATAGTTTGGTTATTGTGAATTGTGCTGCTGTAAACACAGGTAAGCGTGTATCACCACAGTATGGTGACTTTAATTCTTTAGGATAAATACTGAGGAGTGGGATAGCTGTGCCATTGCTGGTTCTATCTCTAGTCTTTTGAGGAACCTCCATTCTGATTTCCATAATGCTCTGCTACTCTACAGTCCCTCCAACAGTGTAAAAGTGTCCCTTTTTCTCCACATCCTTTCCAGCATTTATTATCATTTATATTCTTGAGAATTGCCATTCTGACTGAAATGAAATCTCAGTGTAGTTTTGATCTCCATTTCCCTAATTGTTAATGATTTTTTCATATATTTGGTGGCTATTTGTATTTCTTCTTTTGAGAAGTGTCTGTTTAATAGATTTTACATTCATTAACAGAGTTATTTGTTTTTTCAATGCAAAGATTTTGAGTCCTTTATATATTATTATATATTATTATGGTATTATTCTACATTATTATTTAAATATTAATCCTCTGACAGAAGAGTAGCTAGTAAAGATTTTCTCCCATTCTGTAGGTTCTCTCTTCACATTCTTAATTGTTTCCTTTGCTGTGCAGAAGCTTTTTAATTCGATTAAACTGGCTTTCCAACGAGGACTCAAAATGCTGAGGCAGTTAAAGAAAAGATTAGTAATTTTCAATCATCAAGAGACCAAATAACAAGGATGTGGGGAAGCAGGCACACTCTTACATTGTTGGTGGGACTGCAGATTGGTACAATCACTGGAAAACAGTGTGGAGATCCCTTAAGACTAGAAATGGAACCACCATGTGGCCAGCTATGCCATTCTTTGACATTTATCGGAAAGAACTAAAATATCGGCATACTATGGAGATACATGCAGACCAGCATGTATGGCAGCAGAATTCACAGAAGCCAAGTTATGGAACCAGCCCAGCTGCTGGATGAGGCCAGCCTGGGCATCATAGTGGAAAAGCTATCTTTTCTCCTTCACAAAGGAATAGATTAAAAAATGTTATATATATATATATATATATATATATATATATATATATAATTCACACACACAATGGAGTTTTACTTAGACATAAAAAAGAATAAAATAACAACATTTGCTGGTAAATGGGTGAAACTGGAGAACATTATGCTAAATGAAATCAGCCAGACTCAGAAAGTCAAGGGTAAAATGTTTTCTCTCATATGTGAAGGCTAGTGAAAAAAAAAGGAATATAAAAAAGGATATTGCAAAATGAGAAGGGATACCAATAGAATGGAGGATGGGAATTGAGAGGAAGTATGGGAGGGCTTGGGGAAGTACTGGGAAATTGAATCGACCAAATCACGTGAACATACAAATATACCACAAGTCCTGCTTTTATATATAACTATAACACACTAATAAAATAAACATGGTAATAATAAATAAAAAGCAAGTGAAAGAATTGCACATAGTTAAAAAACATAAAATTCAAAAGACAGCTGACAAACTAGGAAACATTTTTGTAATATATTGGACAAAGGACTCGTATTCCCAATATGTAAATGAAAATTAGTATTTCAAAGATAAAGGAACAAGACCCTAATAAAAATAGGAAAAAGAATAGACAATTTCATAAAACAGAAAAAGATTTTAGAAGTCCTTTAAGCACATAAAAACCTTTCAGAATTATGAATAAAATTTAAAACAACCCTGAGCTGTCATTTCTCTCCTGTCACACTAGAAAAATTAGAAAGTATGACGGTATTATCCTGTTACGTAGGTGAGGAAAGGGCCTCATCACAGGTTGCTATGGGGAGTGCAAAACAGTACAGACTTCCTGGAGGGAAATTTGGCAATTCCTAACAAAACTTCACTTACCCTTTGACTCAGAAATCTTCATTACAGGAATTATCCTGAAGATTAACTTCCAACAATGTGAAAATGCCTATGCACAAGGACAATCACTGTGATGCTGTTTTTAATTACAAAATATTGCAAGCAGCCTAAAGAGAGTGGTTGAATGGATTGCATCAGATCAGTTTGGATTATTACACAGCTATGAAGAATAATGAGGAAGGTCTCTATGAACTGGTGTGGAGAGATTTCTTGGGTATACTGTTAAGTGGAAAAAGCAAACTGCAAAATCATGTCTATGTATAAGAAAGATGCACACGTATCTATAAGGGGAGTGGAAAATGTTACAGAATAGAGGACACAGAGACAAACCCACTTAAACACAGGTATCTCATACTTGACAAAGGAGCCAAAAACATACAATGGAGAAAAGATAGACTCTTCAACAAATGGTGCTGGGAAAACTGGAAATCCATATGCAGCAAAATGAAACTAAACCCATATCTCTCATCCTGTACAAAACTCAACCCAAAATGGATCAAGAACCTAGGAATTAGACCTGAGACCCTGCACATAATAAAAGAGAAAATAGATCCAAATCTCCATCATGTTGGTCTAGGACCAGATTTCCTTAACATGACTCCCAAAGCACAAGAAATAAAAGCAGGACTCAATGATTGGGATAGAGTCAAACTAAAAAGCTTTTTCTCAACAAAGGAAACAATCAGCAATGTGAAGAGAGAGCCTTCAGAGTGAGAGAAAATCTTTGCCACACTCACTTCAGATAGAGCACTAATCTCCAGAATCTACAAAGTGCTCAAAAATCTTTACACCAAGAATACTAATAACCAATAAATGGGTTATTATCAATAAATGGGCCAAGGAAATGAACAGACATTTTACAGAGGAAGATCTACAAGTAGTCAACAGATTTATGAAAAAATGTTCAACATCCCTATTTATAAGAGAAATGCAAATCAAAACCACCTTAAGATTTCATCTTACTCCAATTAGAATGTCTTTTATTAAGAATACAGGCAACAGCAGGTGTTGGTGAGGATGTGGGGAAAAGTGTACCCTCATACATTGCTGGTGGGATTGCAAGTTGGTGCAGCCACCCTGGAAAGCAGTGTGGAGATTCCTTAGAAAACTTGGAATGGATCCACCATTTGACCCAGCTATCCCACTCCTTGGCCTATACCCAAAGGACTTAAAATCAGATTACTACAGTGATGCAGCCACGTCAATGTTCATAGCTGCTCTATTCACAATAGCTAGATTGTGGAACCAACCTAGATGCCCTTCAATAGATGAATGGCTAAAGAAACTGTGGTATGTATACACAATGGAGTATTACTCAGCCATAAAGAAGAATAAAATTATGGCATTTGCAGGTAAATGGATGATGTTGGAGACTGTCATGCTAAGTGAGATTAGCCAATCCCAAAAATCCAAAGGCCGGATGATCTCTCTGATAAGTGAATGGTGATGCATAATGTGGTGTGGAAGGGAGGCAAGAATGGAGGAAGGATAGATAGCATAGAGAGAAGGGAGGGGTGGGGTCAGGGTGGCAGGGCAAGAATAATAACAGAATGAGACAGACATCGTTGTCCTGTGTACATGTATGAATGCACAGATGGTGTGACTCTACTTTGTGTACAACCAGAGAAACAATAGCTGTACTCCATTTGTGTTCAATGGATCAAAATTAAATGAATAAAAAAAATTTAAAAAATTAAAAAAGATGAAGAGAAAGGAAAAGAAAACAACTGACCCAGATAACTTTGGAAGATTATGTTTTGGTTATAAGCTATAAACTAAAAAGAAGTGCATGCAACTATAATACTCTAGTTAGTATTTTCCCCCAGGGGTGTGGGTTAGCCATTCTAGAACTACCTTTTGTGTTTGCCAGAATTATGCAGATAAGTAATAGTTTTCTAACCATCAGAAAAAGACGTCACAAATAAGAAAAGGGAAATATTGAGATGAACTCGGCACTGTGCAGTGATAGGTTCTGGAAGCAAGAGGCTTCAGGGACAGGGAGTGTAGTGCAATCCAGATCCTGGTTTCTCAGTGTAAACTCCCCCAAAGAAACCAAAGCTCCCTGGAAAAGTGGTTAATTCTAGGACTGGGTCAAAGAAAATACAAGATATGGCTTATCTTATCTGCCAGCAAGTAAAGAAATGGTTAAAAGATGACAATGGCTTGCGGAAGGGCATCAGACACCATCATGAGAGAGTTCTTTGTGGCTAGATGTAGGAAAACTGGGGCAACAGAGCAATAGGAATAGCATGACTTATGTCGTATAGATTAGAACACAGGCCCATGGTCCACACTGACATAAATAAGTAAGTGAAGCAGAAAAGATAGCTTTTCCTTACCGTAGAACTCTAATAATTGGGACAGGCTGACAAATTTGGCTCCATAGAAATGTGACAGGCCAGGCCATATGGGAAATGACCACACAGATTCCATTTTGTTCTGAGACTCCATGTTATTTAGGAAATGAGCTTCTCCCATGGGAACACCCACCTCTGTTCCCATCATCAGTTACTTAGCATGACATGTTTAGCAATACAAAATGACAATTCTTATGTGATAAAAAAAATTGTTCTTGGGGCTGGGGTTGTGGCTCAGTAGCAGAGCACTCACCTGGCATGTGTGAGGCACTGGGTTCAAATCTCAGCACCACATATAAATAAAATAAAGGTATTGCGTCCATCTAAAAACTAAAAAAAAAAAATTAAAAAAAATTGTTCTCTTTTGATTCCTGTTTCTCCTAAACAATGTACCATGTGAACGGTGATGTCAACAATGATAGTGTGGATGTTAGTAACCATTCTTTAGTTTGCACCTAGGTAAGGGTCATTTGACCCACTTCCCCCTCTGCTGATGATTTCATGATGTAAGTTTGTAATTTCAAATCATAGTAACAGACACTTATGATTGATATAATTTTTGGTACAAGAACACCTGCAACCTCGTGGTCAGGGCTCTTCTCCCAATAGCCATTTTTGGGGCGTTGTGTGAGACAGTCAGCTGGCCGGCTTAATACAGACTCTCAAATTTGGACTTCTGGGCTGGGGATGTAGCTCAGTTGGTAGAGTGCCTGCCTTGCAAGCACAAGGCCCTGGGTTCAATCCCCAGCACCATAAAAAAAAAAAAAAATTTGGACTTCTCTGTGATGATTGGTCTGTTATCAAGTTGCACCCCATAACAATACTCAGCACAGAAGGAATGACAGAAATAGGAAATAACCCTCACATAATTGTTGCAGGCAAGATTCATCAACGAATGGGCAAAGATTATTGGGCAAGAATATGATAAGAAACAATATTTGCACCATCTCAAAAAATGACATGGAAGAATCTGGCACACTCCACCTTCATACAGAGTGATCAAAGCTTTTGTGATCATTGTAGGACATGCCAGCAGCATATCCTTCTTGATAGGACACACCAGTTAAGGCTCACTTACTTTCGTGGTATTCTTGTCCAAAATACATAAGCTCAATTTGATCAATAGAAAACAAATAACAATCACAAATTGATTAATGATTACCCAAACTGACAAACAAAACAAAACTTTTTGGCCAGTAGACCTCCTAAACATCAAAGCCACGCGTGACCAACCGCCTGGGGAGCTCTTGCAGACTGGAAGGAACCAAGGAGCCAAAAGGACAAATGGAGTATGTGATCAGGGATTAGATCCTGGGCCAGAAAGAGACATCAGCAGGACAGTGGGCAAAACTGAAATAAGGCCTATAATTAATTTCCTGATAACTGCATTATTATTTTGTAACAAATTAACAATTAACTAACAATTAGTGGAAGCTAGATGAGGAATATGTTAGGACTTTTTGTATTACTTTTGCAACTATTTTGTTAAGTCTAAAATCAATTCATGGTAAAGGTATTTAAAAATATAGTGAGTTCCCAGCCTCTTGAGTTCAAATAGGAGGAAATCAATCAATAGAAGGTTGTAGAAGAGATTCAAGCCATAGCCTGGTGGTTTCCACACATAGCCTTTAAGGTCTCCTTAAGCCTTGAGATTTCTTTAAGAACATGAACAGAATTCTTAACTCCCAAGGTGAAATAGAGGTCTCTGTATGAGCTTTGATCCAGTGCTAACCCCCTTGCCTTGTAGCAAACGATGCACAGTCTGAGGATCACAGGAAGCATTACGAAACACCCAAAACAGTTCAGAATGAAACTCTCTTAGTTTCAACTTCCAAGACCATACTTGAGAACAAATTCACATTTACTGAAGGGTTCAGTCTTATATCAGATAGTGACACAAAGGAGTTCAACAATTTAAATGGGGTGAAAATTAAACTACCCAGTGGAGAAAAGCAGATTCCAAAACAGTATTTGTAATATGATCCCATTTTTGTCAAAATTAAAATACATGCATAGGAAACAGCTTCATGTTTTATAGGACAAAATATAAATAGTGGTTAAGTTTGTGCGGTTGGAAGAGAGCGATTTTTCTTTGCTTATCAGCAGTTTCTAAAATTGTCCCAATAACTATATATTATCTTTATAATGAAAATAATAAAAATTATAAATTTTTTGAAAGAAAGCAGTGTGACAATTTTTCACTTCTCTGAACAATGAGTAATAAACTAAGCCCTTCAGCTGAGCACAGGTAGCTAAAAATAGCACATCTACATTCCAGATAGTCACTGTGTTAGGGTGACTTGGTGGAAACCACAAAGAAGAGGTGATAAGTGGATTTTTCTGATTGAGGCCATTTCAGTTGAAAAATGTCAGTAATCACCCAGAGAAAGGTTCAAGCACTGGTAATTACTAAGGTACTAATGTCACAGGAAACATTAACACCGTGTGCCTGATTCATTTTATTAGTAGTTTACTTTTAAAAATGAAAAGAGAAGATAGACTTTTTTAAGGGGGAGAAAAAAGAACTATTCATCGGGATATTTTTTCTTTTACTATTTCTTATTATTCTTATAATTTCTTTTATTATTTTTTATTTTATGTGTATATATTAAATGAAAAGAATTATCTTTGTCCTGCTCTTTAGCTTGGCATCCATTCCGCAGGGATCAGAATACAATACAGTGCTTCTCAAATTTTCCTTTGAGTGTGAACCAGCTTGGGAATTTTGACTGCATTGGTCTGGGATGCAACCAGGACTTCGCACAGGAATCATCTGGAAGTTTTCTAACACTCCAGGATCTTGGGCCCAATCTCATATCAGCTCTGTCATAATCACATTTTTGGTAATATCCCCATTTGACCTGCAGGCTCACTGAAGTTTGAGAGGCTCTGGTCTAAAGCACCCAGACTGTCTAGCTGACAAGACTCTAGTTTCCCATGAAAATTACTTCACGAAATAATAGTACTTTTAAAAGATCACAAAACCTGAAGCTGGCATTGAACTCTATTAGCAAATGACAAAGCTTAATTTTGCCTTGTAAACGAGTTTTCAGACAGTTAAAACAGTTCCCCTACAATAAAATAAAATTTTCCTTGATTTTCAGGTGGCTTTAAAATTTGTTTTTTGTTTTGTTTTGTTTTTTTTTTTTGCTTTAGTTGTCCCTTAGGCTTAGTGGCTGTATGGCGAATTCAAAGGCCATCGCTTACTCACCCGGCCTGTCTCACTTGAGGACTGCTTCAGAATCTGCTTTTTAACTCTCTGGGTGATCTTTCACCTCTCTGATACTGTGATGGAAGGATTAAGAATGGTTTTAAGTGGCATAACTGTGACGATCTTTGTTTTAGATTTTTGGGGCCTTGAACATGCTAGGCAAGTGCTCTATTGCTGAGCCGCACCCTTGGCCCACATTCAAACTTTCCAACAGAAGGGGACATCCTGACTCTTCCCCCTGAACATGTTAGTGGTAAACCACTTCCGATTCCACCTACTAGAGGGCCAAAAAGAAGCAATTGTGTGCCAGGTTTAATATTGACTTTCAGTGTTACAAACACCCTCACCTCAAATTTTATTGGATCGTATTTAAATCCACTAAGCCATTCTGCTACTGTCGTTTTTATGCATTAACCTTGACCTGATATTCTCACTCCTACCAGGAGTTCCAACAAGACATACTGAGAATTCACTTGCAAACATAAAGGCTAACATAAAAATTAAGCAAAGGCATATTGCAAAAATAAAATAGAGATCATGAAATACATTAAAAATCAAATCTGCAGTGTTTGAAATCCTGAGAGACACACACCAGTCATTGTGGTAACATTAGATACGAGTTGACAAATTGAGCCTCAATGCTTGAAAGTGCAACTATTGAAAATCAATAGGTAGGGTTTTCAGGGAGTCACCGCAGTGCCTACTAAAGCTTACTCTATCATTCTATATACTACATAAACTAATTAATTTGGTTTCAGAGCAAAGAAGCCACTTGGAAGAAAAGGCTGAAAATGAAAATGCTGATCACCATATACTCTCATCTCATATCTGCTGCTCAACAATATGTAAGAGTTAATTTTTTTTTTGGTGTTAGGAAAAGTTCTCATAAGTTTTTCAGTCTTAAATGTATTTTAAATTAAAAAAGAATTGGAAATGTTTGGTAAAATTTGTAAAAATGTTTAACATTTTATAATTTTATTTAATGCTAACCTTAAATATCATAGGCAATTTCCATAAGGAAAAGTCATACCTCAACCTACAGTTTCAGGATTTCTTACAATTGTTGTCAAATCTGCGATAATATTCCATTTAACTTCACCAAGTCTCCTACAGAGTTTTTTCTTTCTTGGATATTACAGTATCTACTTTACCTCTAGTAATTTTTTTCTCATAGCCACCATTTTTTGGATAAATTTTATGCTTATCACAGATGTTAAAATATTAATATTTGGTAAACAACTTTGCAAAGTTTTCTATTTTCCACACATCATTTTATATTCTGATTTAAAGAAGGTTTGAGGCAAGTCGTACTTCATCGTTCTCATAGAACAATACACTTAAATGTAAGCAGGATTTGATTCTTTCACATTTTTCTAGGTATAGTTAATTGTTTATATTTTCAAACTATAAACAAGATATTAAAATGAGGGCTACATGTTGTGATCCTTGAGATGATAATATCCAATTTTTAAATTTTGTTTATTTTGGTATCGGGGGTTGAATGCAGGAGCACTCTACCACTGAGCTACATCCCCAGCCCTTTTTATTTTGTGAGACAGGGCGTCACTAAATTGCTAAGACTGGCCTCAAATGTGGGCTACTTCTGCCTCAGCCATCTGAGTCACTGGGATCCCAGGGGTGTGTCACCATGCCTGTCTAAATCCTAATGTTTTGATAAAATATAAATTGAGTCATTTAAAGCAATGCTGACTGGAAAAAAATATCAGAAGACTGTATACAGTATACTAACATCTGGATGCAGCTAAAACTTAGAAAATCTAAACAGTATTTTGTGCTAGAAGTACAAACATTTGTGATAAAATTAGAAGAAAAATAGAAGCATGAGTAAGATCCATGATTGCTGTAACCTCTAAGGGGTCTGGATGAGAATGGTGTAGGGGAACAGCTCACAAGGTAGCTGCAAGTTATTGGGATACACACACACACACACACACACACAAACACACACACTTCATAATGATTATCACTTAATTTTTAAGTGCAAGAAAGCCAGGAGATTTAGATTCTTCAGGAACAAATTTATGCCAAGAGTACAGGAATTCCCTACAAGTTGAGGAACTGTATGGAGCACTACATTCTTTGACTTCCACTTTCCAACGTATATTTCCATTTATGGCAAATATTTACTTATATTTTTCCAAGATTCCTACTGGCTGTGTGTGCATGAGAATCTTTTCTAATAATGTGTTTTGCGTAGTTTGTTTTCCTATTCCACTTACTTCTTAAATAGTAATACCAGAACAGTAACAATTCTGCTTATTTGGTGGGAGAAAAGAAAATCTTAGATTATCCTGCTTATATTCATAGTTGATGAGATGTGCTCACATTTTTGATCAATAAACATGTTACTCCTAGCAGAATATTTCTGGAATCATGTTTCTGATTATGGAGATTCAGTACAAGTAGACTCAGGTTTCTATTAAATCCTGTAGAAAACCAGAAACAAAACCTTCCTTCATCCTAGTAAATCAATAGTGTGGAAGCAAAGGCAACTTTAATTATTAGGTGAGAGTGTGGAGGAAAGAACAAGCTCATATCAATATCACACTGCAATTTGAATAAAATAAAACCCCTATCTTTCTCAGGATGCTGGAATTTAGGAGAGACTGAGATAAGATTGAAGAACACATCTTGCAGGTTTTATAAAAATTATCAAACCATATTTCCATATTGAGGGAGCTAGGGCACTTTGCAAGGCTTGCAATGGCTCAGAAGAATGTTCTGGAATAAATCTTTTTTTCCGTGTTGGGTACTGGACAGACATATAGGCAAACTATTTTATTACTTACACCAGTAAGGACAAGCCTCCTTATTACTAGTTGTATAAATATTTTCCTTTAGAGAAAAAAGAAAACCTCTCGGGGACTTGTAGGGCACCTTGGAGAACAGCAAAATGAAACCTTCGAGTTAACTAATTTAACTAATTAACTCAAAGCATGAGTTCTTGGAGTCTAGTCTGAACTTAAGCAGATCACTTGGGGTTAAGGTAAAATGCTTTACCCTTCTCAAAGCACCTTGAACTCTATTTATTCCAAAAGATGTAGATTTTGAATGAAAATACAAAACTAACTTTAAAAATTAAAAACTGATGGAATGAAAGCGGCTCTAACGATTTTCTCACATCTCTCATTTAGTTTCTCTTCTAACATCTGGGGAAGAACCACCTTTACGTACCTGGCGAGGAGTCCTCTCTGATTTGCTTCTGCACCACTCCCAGTCGGAGAGGTCCGGCTTCTGATTCTCTTCATGCGAGAGTCTTCTTTCTGGACCGTCGGAGAAGGTGGTTTCTTCCTCAACACCACCTCCTGCCTTCTCAGAAAGTGCCCCCTTTCCTTGGTCAGAACCTCCCTTGTCCTCTGCAAGGTCGCCACGCCTGCGTTTCCCCAAGCCGCTGGCGGAGGCGCTGTCCAGAGAGGGCGTGGTGCTGATCTCCACTCTGATGGCGTTGAAGATCCTCGGGTTGTCTCTCTCAGAGTCCAGCACAGGTCCGCACTCAGGGTTCATCAGGTGGTGACAGGACACGGAGTTTTCATCGTCGTCATAGAAATCTCCACGTGCCAGCTTATAGATCCCATAGCTTTGTTGGAATGACAGATTGAATTCAAAGGCTCTCCTCTTGGCTAAGTGAAAACGATTACAAAATTCCAGAGTTAGGTAGATATAAACAACCCTTGGATGTACACGGTGAGCAACAATAGGAAGCATGTTCAACCCGATTACTATCTGTCTTCACTTACTTCTGGTCAGTTATGCAAAACAATTATTCCTTACAAAATGAAAGCTCTATAGTCTAATTTTCCTCAATTGCACAAGGAGTGGTTTGAATTACATACGACCTGAAGAACTCTGTCCATCTTTAAGGCAATTTGCATAGCAAAAATTTAACTATAAATATATTCAATATATACTCTCAAATATATTCAGTTTTAGCTTTTGTGGTCCATCAATTCTGAAATTTCTTTATTTTGGAATAAAATATATTGTTTATAAATTTTACTTTGCTAGAAATTAATTATTAAGTAACATTATGATTGTTATTCAGTTAAGAATATCACAAACAGATATAACTGCTTTAAAATTTTTGAGGTATACCACTTCTGACATATGTGTGGCAGAACATTTGTGTGGCTATGAGCACATACACAAAAAATTGTACCATGCTGCCTTGAAGCTTTGAGACTTTTTAAAATGGCGAGTACATTTCTTATACAAATTAGTTTGGAATAAGTTAGCTAAAAAAGTGAATGGATGTATATCTCTGTGACCTGAAGCATTTAACAGTATATACAAAGCTTATTAATTACAATTAATTACCAGGAATGTAGAAACCTTATTATGATTTAAATAAGGTGAAATATGCTAGAATTCTAGACATGATAGCTAGTGGATATGATGCAAAGTCTTAGTAAATAACAAGAATATGGTAGAAAGCGATCAAGTGTTTGCATGTGAAGGCCATTCAATATTAGATAATATATATTAATAATGGAGATATATCCAAGTGGGAGACAAAATGCAATTTAATACTTTAGTTGTCATCTTTTAAAACATGGTTTGTTTCAATGAAATTTTCTACTTTGATAGTTCTGTGTTTTATAGCCAGACATTTTGCTATCTTTGGTGGCAAAAGTTATGAAAAGCTATAAAGTTTCTATGGGAGTCATATGAAAAATTTGATTCACTTTGTAATACACTCCAGTGTCATTCACATGCTGATTCTATTACTGAAATGTTCCCAGAACCAGAGATTTACAAACCAATTTTGCTGACTGAAAAATAGAATTTATCAGTATAATTCATTGTTGTTTGAGCCAGAACACAAACAAATAAAAAATTCTGTTCAAAGAAAATGGAAAAGCAGAAAGAGATGATTATATTTTATACACAGCCTCATTTACATTTCTACTTAGTATTCCTATTAATCTAGTCCAGTAAAATTAAATTAGAATTTAGACTTACTTCAAGAATGTCAAAGGTGAGGAAACTGAAAGGATGATTTAATTATTGATGGTCTTCCTCTTCTTCAAAAAAGATATAAAGTGACAAATTGGCAATTCAAGAACACTAACAAAGCAAAAATATCATAAAATGCCAACTTTATGACCCATACTTGATAAAACTGATGTCTGACTATATGCTTTATTAGCTGTATATCATAACTTTGAAATACGTAAAACTCAGCAATATTTTTGAAGGCATTGAAATGTGTTAATGGAGACTCTGCCTTGAGCCAGGACAAGAATGAGACAGACCCAGGCAGGTTCTGAAGAGAAGCAGCGTTGCCAGAGAGACTACAATGTGGCAGAACCTTCCAGGGCCAAGCCATTTGCATAGACCATGTCATTCAGCACACCAGCAGCCCTGCACAACAGAGGGTTCGACTGGTCTTGCTTTACAGTTGAGAAAAGTGAGGCTGATGGAAGAAACCTATCTAAGATGATTTATCTGGCAAATAATAAAAAAAAAAAAAAAAAAAAAAATTGACTTTGATGCTGATTCCAGAATTGGAGTAATTATCCTATAAAAGAAATCACTGCCAATCAGACCCGTGAGAGAAATATGTTAGCATGCAGAATGATCTGGACGTGCTATTTTTAGGTTAGAGGAAGAACTTCGTTTATAAATTGTAACCTAGGAAGAGTTTGCTGTCGTTGTTGTTGTTACTGACTTTCCTTAACGCTAAAGGTAAAATCTGACCGAGGTCACCAATGGAGACAACAGCCTATAACAACATCACAAAGTTGACAATGTGTGTGCCTATGGTTTGATTGCAAGGGGGTGGGGAAGCCTAGAAAAATATGTTAAAAACCAGTTAATAATCAAAACAATATTGAAGGAGATGTTAGTATCAGAGTGAAACCTGATCGTCTTTAAGTTCCTTAGGGACAAAGACTATGTCTCTTTAACATTATTACATTATTATTAACAAATGGCAGAAAGCTCCTGTGTCTACAGGGTCAGTCAGGTCACTGTGATAACTGATAGGGGCCTGTGCATTCAGCAAGTGGGAGAGTGACCCTCCAGCTCAGTCCCTTCCAGTGAATCCATTCCTGTCCTCAGCCCACTGGGGCAGCAGGGCAGGGGGACTGTGTTCCCAGCAATTGACTTTTAAAAAATAAACCTGATGCATATATTTTGAGAAATATACTGATCTTAAATTTTTGGCCCATAATTAAAATTGGTTAAAAATAAGTATAAAGATCCAGGTGTGGTGGCACATGCCTGTAATTCCAGTGGCTCAGGAAGCTGAGGCAGGAGGATCCTAACTTCAAAGCCAGCCTCAGCAACTTAGTAAGGCCTTAGTGACTCTGTCTCTAAATAAATAAATAAATGAAATTATTATTAATAAAGGGCTGGGAATGTGACTCAATGGTTAAGCTAGGGGAGCTAGGGGAGCTCAACCAAGTTGAGTCCTTAGCACCCCACCACCCCCACCAAAATCAAGTATTAAGATAGGTAAAAACAAAACTGTTTTTGAGCCAAATCCAGCTCAGGCCAGGAATGACCAACCTGCTCCTTGGGGAACAGGCAGCCTGGAGCTGGACACATGTTGTTTCAGAGTACGGGAGGGGCTGAGAGAGTGAGTGAATGAAATGACCCATAGAAATCACCCGCTGTGTGACAGGGTGTTTGTCAGGATGGCCTGACTCAGTGAGGTGAGCTGAATAGTATATATGCTAATAGAAATGAAATCTTTTAGAACTTATATATTTAAAAATTACATCTTTTAAAATTGATATATTTGTAGGAGGAAGGACTTGAGGATATTGACATTTCTGACTCCTATACTTATGCCTCTTAAAAAAATTGAGTTGTTTTTAAAACTTTTTGTGTAGTTACAGGTCTTTCATTGATTAATAACTTTCAAGAAATTTGAAGACCAATATAGTCCAGTATCTTCTGGAACTATACCACATTTATAAAAATAAATAAAATAATTATAATGTATTTGTTTTGTGAAGCAAGAGCTTCTAGGATCCATCCCTTACCTTGGCTAAAACATGAAGTGTTCTAATCTGCTTTTAATCAAATTTTGTCAACTATAATTTTAAAGTAATTGTATCAACTTATAAAATGAATAATTTTTGAGATTAATACATCACTTAACAGATACTCTGATTTTGCGAAAGAATAAAGGCCAAATATCTGCTCTTTATATAAATATTTGTTTTTTAGCTGTTTAAATATGAAAAGAAAATATGTCAGGCAAATAAAACGAGTCTCAAGGTTATATCCATCTCTTATATCAGCCATCTGAGATCATTGTGTTAAAAATCACTTAAAAAACACTTATGCTTGGAGATGTTAGTAATTCAGATTTGTCAGAAACCAAAGCTAATTCTTATTTCTGCAAATTATTTTCCAGTACTGACAATCATTTTTCTGGTTGCATGTCTCTCAGTTACCACTCCATGAAGCTGAACTGTCAAATTGTATGTGTTCACATCTAAAAGATGAACCTGCAGTAGACATGAGTAAGAAAAACTATTTTCCCTCCTTTGCTTCTGTGTGGGTCACTGAAAAAGAGTGTAAAAGAGGGGATCTTAGTTTTTTAAGGAGAAAAAATAAGCATAAAACTCCTAAAGAATTAAGTCATACAGCTGATAAGGCCCCTGCCCTACTTGGGGGTGACCCACCTTTGGGTGCTCAGAATGTCATCATGTCACTGTAGCCATAGAAAAATGTATACTGGCTCCTCATTCAGAAAAATTTATGCGGACACATGCTTGTTCTCAGATTTCTCTAAGCATAACCTGACCTATAAAGATCCTAAACTAACATTTCCAATGTTTTATGTTTGAAAACAAACTTTTTTTTTAAAATGAGCTTTATATTTCACATCCTCCTTTGGAATTTTAAAATAAATACAAATAAAATCATGGCAATTTTAGAGGAAAGTATTACACTGAAAAGCATGTTTTGAATTTCAAATGTGATAATAATGTGATCATTGATTGCACTGGCCAGGCTATGGGCTTCTGCACCTTGTGCGGACCAAGGAGGGAACATGTTTAGGCCATTTCAGTGACAGGTCTGTTGCTCTGCTTCCAGCTCTGATCCGGGGCTCCCCACTATTTAGGAACGCCTGTGCTGGAACACTGCGCTGAGGCTTCATGTTTTCACTGGTGCTGGACTTTTCCTCCATCACAACATCAAATGTTGCGAGACAGGGTTGGTTCACTGTTCGAGCAGGCTTGTAAATGATTTCCTATTTTATGTTTTTATAAGTGAAGTGTAAAATTTCATTATTAATTTTTTCTGTTGTGACTCTGCATATTAATCTCCAGAAGAACATCATTATTTTAAGTTCTATGGCCATTTTACAGACAAAATGAACTTGGCATCTATTAACAATAAAATCGTATGATATTCTTAACAACGAAAAGTCTTTTTCGTCAGTTGAAAAATATCTAGATGCGCTAAAGTTGAAATATTATCAATACATGAAAAATGGTCAGCTCATGACTAATATTTATAAAATAACTCTGTTGTAGAATTGATTGCAGAATATACTTTGATATTTTCCAAGTTTTACAACCCCAAGATAGTGTGACACAAACTGTTTTTATTTAACCTAATTTTCTGTCAAATAATAACATGCCTGCCTATTCTGACAAAGAACAATTAATGGGACCATTAATGCAGTGTATACTAATGCATTCTTAGATTTATTAAGTGGTAGAACATCATATCTTTTGTCTGAAATGACAAAATAATGTCATTTTTCCTCCTGGCAGATCAAAATATGCAGCTCCTTCTTGAGCTTTTCCTGGTTTAGGATATGGAGCACTACACTGGAGAGAGTTTTGCCATTGGCTCTACCTCCCACTCCCATCCCAGCTGTATTCTTCAGGACATAATAATTTTTTTTAAAAGTCAATGCATAGCTAGAGTCATATGTGCATACACAATGACAAAGTCCACCACCTTCCTCCCTTCTTGAAACAGGGGTTTTGCTAGCTGATTGGGGCCGAGCAGGTTTGTGTTGCTGACAGCAGCATCATTTGGGGGTTGTTTCAGGCCCTCTGATGACTTACACAGAAACTTTCCAAAACTCTGAAAGAAAACAAGGAGCAAAATAGTCAAAATGTGTTTCTTACTGCTCCATTGACTAACAGTGGGCTACAGCACACTCAGGATTTGATTCTTTCCAATGTTAATACTCTTTCCAGATGCAGGGTTCTCAGCAATGTTGCTTCTGATACATAGTTTTGGCAGGGGATTTATTTTCCCCTGAGAACTGCAGTAGATAAAACATCTAAGAGCCTTTGTTGACATCACCCTGAGTCCAACAAATTGGTCTCTTCTTTTTTTACCTTAAACAATCATCAATGCGCAAGTATTCAGTGGTTGCTTAAAACCTGCCTGGTTGGGAAGCTACTCCAATGCTGAGTGGAGAACTGTTTCACACAATTACTTTTCTATTTGCCATTTACATTTGTCCTCCTCCTCCTCTACTAAGCAACTTTCTCAAGGGCCACTTTTCTGCATTGGAGGGAACACATATTGCTCCCAACAGCCTCACTGTAGAGGACTTACTTTTTTTGCCATCAGACGACACTGAGTAAGCGCTCTGCTTGCAGTTGATGATGCAGCCACAAGGCAAGTGGGTCCAGCGCTTGGACAAGACAAACACGGGGGTTACCGTGGTGGCCAGCAGGGTTAGTAGAAAGCCGAGGGTCTCCAAGGGAAGGCTCTGAAGCCCCACCGCGTGCTTGACCACCATGTGGATCTGCAAAGGCAAGAGAACTTCAGACGGAACCCCAAGTCCATTTCCACTTCCCAAGCCTTCCCTGCAAGCCCCCAGCAGCCGCAGCCCCCTTCCCTGGTTAGGAAGTTCTTCTGGGCTGCCCTCTAGACTTTGGTGGTGGCTCTTGGGATGCACCCTACTGCGCCAGATTTCAGTGATTGGTGGATTCTGCTCTTGAGTGCTGGGTCTGAGCCCGCTGCCAGTTGAAACCTCCACCAGGGAGGCACCGTCTACCACTTGCGGTCCTTACCCAGGCCAACAGGCAGCATCCGTGGGACCCGTACCTGGCACTCCAAATGGTCTTTGTCACCTCCCAGTCCTCATCTCCACCCAGGCGCTCTTGAAACAGCAAGGCACCACTGATCCTTCTCAAGCGGGCTCGCCCAGGAGGTCAGAGCAAGAGCCCGTGTGCCCCTCTCTCCTCGCTCTATTGCACATCGCGCCCCAGCTCCGTCTCTCCCTGCTGGGCCTGGGCGGGGTCCTCACCTGGCAGGAGCCAAGCAGAGAAAGGGGCGACCGAAGGCTGAAAGGAGAAACCTCCTTTAAAATCCCTCTCTCCTTTTCTGAATATTCCAGATTTTGCTGGGATTTTGATCGCAACACAGCTAGAAAAACTAAGTGGCCCGCGACCGAAAGTGCTCCTCAAGCCCCTGGATTCTGAAACGCGAGAAGGGCTTAGCGGCAAAGGCTTGGTGGCGGTCTAGCCAACAGGGAGCCGCCTTCCTTCCAGCGAGCGTCTAAACCCAGCGAGGTACATCTGGGCGCGGACTCAGCCGCGCATCTTTTGGTGACTCCCCAAACCAGCGACGCCGGTCTCCACACGCACTCACACTGCAGGGCACACACGCGCGCATTATGAGCAACCGTACTGTTACCATCATGGGCAGCCAAAGAACGACTTTGGTCAGCGCTAAGATCAGAGCGAAGCGCTTCTGCGCCACGCTCCTGGTGAAGCTCCTGGTGCCGTAGAGAGTCCCCCGGTTCTCGCGCCTGCAGGCTCCCGCCCCAGCGGCCGCCGGCGGACCCGGTCCAAAGGCAGTGTCGGGGCTCGGGGAGCATCCCCCCGCGCAGCGCGGAGCGGGGCCCGGAGCGTCCTCTGGGGACAGGGAGAGTTCTCTCCCCGCAGTGGAAGGGGTCCCAGGAGTGGAAGCCCCACGGGAGATTTCCTGGTAGTTGGCATGGAGTCTCGGCGGTTCTTCCGAACACAGCAACTGGTGAGTGAGCGGCACCGAGAGGCCGGCCAGGAGCCCGAAGGCCGAGGCGTACACGCAGAAGAGCAGCAGCACGTAGGAGCTGGAGCAGTCGGCCAGGCAGCCCCAGGGCGTGCGCACGAAGGCGCCCCAGCCGCACAGCGGGAGCGCGGAGAGCAGCAGGCTGGCTGCCCACACGGTGAGCGCCACGCCGAGCACCCGGCCGGATCGGCCGGAGCCTGCCCGACTCCCCTCAGCCCTGTGCAGGGTGTAAAAGTTGTAGGAGACCAGGAGGGTCGCCTTCAAGTTGCTGGAGAGGCCCTGGCATAGATACAGCAAGGCGGACGTGGTGCACAGGGACTGGAAGTAGCGAGGGAGTTCTTTTGGCCACTGCAAGAACATGAAGATGGTCACTGACAGGACACTCAGGAGGTCATCCACAGACCAGGAAGCCACCAGCATGGACACGACCGTTCTGTTCCGCATTCCCAGCAGGGAAACTAGTGAGAAGATGCTGCCCGCCAGGGCTGCAAGAGCCATCAAACATGTCAGGCAAAAAAGATAGATATTCAGAGTTCCTGGTGAATTTAAAAGGTCCGTAGAATTATGATTTTCTTCCCACAGGCTAGAGTCATTTGCTAATAAGTTACTGAGAAAGGAAGACATTGTCCTTGATCAATATTTAATTTCCTTTCTCAATGAGTCTGATGATTTTCCCGAAATACAGGGCTGTTGCAAATCAGATGTCATTTCTCCTACCAAGTTTTCCTCTAGATGTCCCTCAGTCCTGCAGGAAATGGTCAGGCACGGCTCCTTTAGATCGGACTCAACCCATATTTAAAAGCTGAGTTCCACTTCAGGCATCAGTAAGAAACTTTTCGACATTCCAATAAAAAACACACAAACCAAACTCCGTTCCACAACCAAATTTCAGGCAAGAAAGCAAAAACTCCTCAGGTAGGTTGACAAGCAATGATGTCTAGATCCTTTGGGGTCCTTCTTATGGAGCAAAGCAGCCCGCAGCTTGATGTAATCAAACTATTCACTTTTAAGAGAAAGAAAAGGTTGCATTTGGTTCCAGAGCTGGATTCAAAGGCAGAGAGACTGTCAGGTAAGGTTTCAGCTCTTATGGCAGAGAAAGAGAGAGAGAGAGGGAGAGAGAGAGAGAGAGAGAGAGAGGATGAGAATGAATATGAGCAAGCAGAGCAGAGCTGGTCTGTGCTCAGGCTCCCATTGGAACCTTTGTGTTCTTCTTCCATCAGCCTGTGATCCTCTGAGCTGCAGGGAGGAGGAGTCAACTCCAAGCAGGAAAGAAACAGGGAAAAAAGGGAGGGGAGCTCCCTCTATGAACACAAGGATGTGCATCTTCTCAGCCTGCCTCACTCCAA
Source organism: Glaucomys volans (assembly GCA_020662805.1). Classification (NCBI taxonomy): domain Eukaryota; kingdom Metazoa; phylum Chordata; class Mammalia; order Rodentia; family Sciuridae; genus Glaucomys; species Glaucomys volans. Next base: position 1,972,042 of record JAJEJO010049789.1, read on the forward strand.
GCAATCCAGTGCTTTTGCCAAACCTTCCCCTTCTGTTTTGACACATAAAACTAATCCAGCTACTGGCTCAGGCTTGATGTGAACTACAAGTGCTGCCTCTGAGGGAGCTCAACTCCTCCAGAGGGGCAGGGCGCCTTTGATTCTCATCTCCCCTGCCCTGCTCCATGATCCACTGCAGGAGGAACACCATCAATGCTGTCTATGAAAGTAGCATGCACCCAATTTTTTTTTTTTTTTTTTTTTTTTTTGGAACCAGGGATTGAACTCAGGGACACTCAGCCACTGAGCCACATCCCCAGCCCTATTTTGTATTTCATTTAGAGACAGGGTCTCACTGAGTTGCTTAGGGCCTCGCTAAATTGCTGAGGCTGGCTTTGAACTTGCGATCCTCCTGACTCAGCCTCCCAAGTCGCTTGGATTACAGGCGTGCGCCACCACGCCCGGCCCCAATTTCTCTTTATAAACACATTTTACAGAAAGACAAACGCCTCATGTTCTGCTTTGTGGAAGCCGAAAGAGTTGATCTAAGGAGTACAGCATGGTTCCTAGAGACTCGGAAGGGCTGGAGGAGGGACAGATGAGAGAGAAGGTACCAAAATACAGTTAGACAGGAGTAGTTCTCATGTTCTGTAGCACAGCAGGTAAGTACGGGCTACACCGATTTATTGCATATTTCAAAACAAGAGTCCAGAAGTTCCCAACACACGAAAATAATGTTTGGGGAGGTAGAAGTGCTGATCATTATACATTGTATACATAAATTAAATTATCATACTGTGCACCATAAATCTGCATGGATATTTTGTGTCTACTATATTTAAAATTTTATGTAAGGATGTCTCAGGGCCCTCATTACAACAAACAAGATTTGGGGTAGAATCATGAGCTTTGGGTTTCATTTTCTGTCAATGTCATTAAGTAAGCAAGCTGTCATTTGAATAAATGCTATTTCCAGATGTTCAGAAGATCAGATGACATTATAAAGGGTCTGAAGGAAGGTCACCCCACAAAAAACATTTTTAAGTAGGGTATGTGGGGCTCTGTGTTCAGCAGTGGCATCTCTGAGTTGGCCGTTTTACAAGATGAGAGGTTTAGCCAAGAAGTGAGTGACAGCTGTGGTTCTTCTGTGCATTGATTTCCCAGGGTGCATGACAGTGGCATGCCTCCTTGGTTCTGTCTGTGACCTGATGGCTGCATTTCTGGGCTCACTGCTGGGGGCCCCTAATAGTTGGTATGATCTGAAAGAATGGAAGTGGTGATAGGGCTGCAATCAGTCCTTTCATTTTTGAAATAACTGAAATTTCATTTTGAACCTGAACCTGTTCAAGTGGAAAATGGTGGGGTTAGTCATTGCCGGCCACACCCTTCAATCAACACAATAAGCCATTCAGTTACCTTGGATGGTTTGCTTTTCCCTTGCACTCAGCAAATGGAAACAAAACCCTCAAGTGGCATCTCGCTCAGCATTCTGGCTGTCCTATTGGTAGGAAGATATACACCTTGCTGAGCTGTGTGAGTAGGAAGGGGTGGGAGTATTGTCATGTTAAAATGATTCAGAAAGAGCCATCATCAACACACCTTGGTTTTGAATGCTTCCAGAGTTCTGAGGCATGCCAAGCTGGTTCTCCTTGCAGATCTTACTCCTTCTGATAGCAAAACTATCGTTCTTCAGTATGGTGTTTAGTCTTGAATCTTCAGTTGGGTTGGATAATAAGTAACATGCTGTTAAGACAAAATGAATAGAAATTAATAATAGTGGCTACAGTATAATTTTAGATCTGGGAACATCCCCCCCCATTATTACCATCCTCTCTAGATTTTCTCTAATATAAATTTGGAGGGGTCCCCTAACCACCATGTTGCTCTGGACTCCACAGTATTCCAGAAGAGTCAAGAATGCTTAGCACACCTGCAAAGGTTGGCCGTGGAACTGCAGCCAGGGGGGAGTTAGAAGATAGAGTTTGACTTCAGACTCTGCCCTTGCTGGGTGGGCACCTAAAGAAAAAATTCTCATCTTCTCTCTGACTGTTTCTACATTACAATGGGTTTGACTGGTTTATTTTTAGAGAGCATTCTTGTTCTCAATTGGATGATAATTTTTTTTAAAGTTCAGGTTAACGTTATCTTAATTTTCTTCCTGCTTTCTTCCCAGTAATCAAAACTGTCATCTAATAAGAGGAGGAAGCCTGAGGAGCCAGTGCTTGTCTTCTGCTTGTGTGCTCTTTCTCTTTCCTTGCTTTCTCTTTCCTGGGGACTGTTGATGTGAGGATGGCAAGAGTCCAACAGCCTGCTGTGCTGGCTGCCCCGAGAATCTGTGTGGATCTGGGAAGGCTCGGAATGAGTGAGAGTCATGTGCTGTGTTAGCCACTGAGTTTGGGGGAGGTTATTACTGGATGGTATCCTAGCTCATCCCAGTATAATTAGGTGTACTCCTGCCCCCATTTCACAGGTGAGGAAACGGAGGTAAGAAGAGGCTAACTGATTTGCCCTCAGTCACACAGTTAGTGTGTAGCCAGATTTTAAAACTGCGGTTGGAATCTACATTCTTAATTACAACAGACACATTTCCTAATAATTCCTTCTCAGCACTGTGTCCTTAGAGACACTTCCAATGGATCCCCACTATCATCTGCTTTGTTGAAAAGCATGTTTGTAATGTTTCATTTTCCAAAATTTTAACTTATAACGATTTACCAACCTTTATGATTTATAATGAATTGTATTTACATAATATGTAACTATATATATGTTTTATAATGCATTATATATTTTATAACAATTTACATGCATTAGAAAAATGATACATTACAAAACTTTCATGTTTAGGTTTACATAATTTTATAATGAATTATGTATTACAAAACATAAAGATTTAATCATGAAAGTATAACACTTCTCTGTTTCTAGAAATATGGTGCTATGCAGCCAAAGCATTTTATAATGCTGGTCCAATTTAAGACTCATACTAACTTATCTTCAAAGTTTAAGTGAAAGATCTCATAAATTATCATCTACATGTGTACATATGTATAGACACAGATAACATAGAAATGCAAGTATAAAATAAGCATAAATAATGCATAATTATATATGCAATGATACATAATATAGTATGCAATCAATTGTGCATATAGAGTTGTACATAAAGAAGATAAAATTGTGTACCTATCTGGATCATAAAACATGCATGGTTGCTCTGCTTCCAAAGAAGCCGCTAGCAATTTGCATAATAAGAGAGCCCAAATGCTGTCATTTATTTTCTTCTTTCTCAACATCTCATCAGAAACCTACAATTTCTTAATACTGTGTAATTACCACAAGGACACGATTTAACTTGGCTCTGAGTCAGAGAGACTAATGTGTGAATACAGTCTGCAGCAACGTGATGAATTCATTGTCAACCCAAACGCAGCCCGTGACATTTATGGGAATTGTTTCAAAGGTCTCTCAATGGGAAATTCCATATTTTTAACCTATTTCATGGAAAAGACACACAAAAAGTTAGAGGCATGCATGCATGCATGTATGTATGTATGTGTGTACACATGTAAATGTGGAACAGCTAGAGAGACAAAGGGCTATTGTTGATGGTCACTGCCTATTCAGTTTTACCTACTCTAGACCTGGACCTAGACCTTGGCTATGGTAAAGCAATTTCTACCTAGCCATATACTAAGGGCAATTATCCACAGAAGAATATTTTTTGAGAGAGTTGTATGAAACCGTTGAATGGATGAGGAGTGGCTGAACCCATGCCATAGAATAAAAATATAAATAATATACATTTATCCTACACATAATTATATGCCATAAACATTCATTCAATATCCATTTTGTATCTAAATTTCAGAAACGTCCACAGTGGCAAACAGAACACGATAGTTCTTGCCCCTGTGAACCTTACAGTCTAATCAGTTTGAAAGCTCTCTTCTTCCTTCAGTTCCTGTCTTTGGAAATTACCTTTCCTCCCAAGGGATTCAGTACAGTAAATGTTTAATGCTCAGGGTAAGTGAGAATAGTCTGGGAAAAACAAAATGACCAAACTTTGAATTAGTAATGAGGCAATGCAGGGGAGATCCCTGCACCCCACTTTGACAAGATACGTTTGAGGCACAAGTTTCAAAGACATGATTACTTCATCTCAGAATCTTAAGGATCGAATAGTATTGTGAACTAATTGCTAGCACTGTATATGATGTGCAAGGGATGTCTAATAATATATTTTTAATTTCTTCTTCTTATGGAGCTGATGAAAAATCCTAGAGCTGAGAGAACAGTTCTTGGCTCTGATCTGATCCAGTTTTCTCTTTGTCTTGCATGGTCCACGATGCCCTGCTTCTGGGTTATTATGTGACATTCCCACCCATCGTTCCTGTCCCATATCAGGGTATGCAGGGTATCACTTCCTTTTAAATGAAGTCATTTTTAGTATTTTCCGAAATATCTCAGTTGCTAATCTGTAATTGCTCAAAGTTAGCTCCAGGTAACAAAACTTTCATTAGCTGTGTTCTCAAGGATGGATTTTGCTCTGATCCTTTGTGGAAGGAAGGCTGCTCTTCACCCTGGGAAGCAGCTCTCTGTGTTCAGTGCCGTAGCTTTGTTTTCTGTGCCATCTTGGAACATCAGCTTCTTGACCTGGGGACCACAGTAACTGGAAATCCATTTTATGTGATGTCTTTTGGCAGGAAGAGTAATTTTCTTATTGAGCTCCCAGCTTCTCTTGATAAGTAAAAATGACCTTGAAAGATTTCTTGGTTTGGGTTGGGTTGTGGCTCAGTAGTGGAGCACTTGCCTGGCATGTGTGAGCGCTGGGTTCCATTCTCAGCACCACATAGAAATAAATGAATAAAATAAAGGTCCATCAACGACTAAAAATGTATAAGAAATAATTTTACAAAAATGATTTCTTGGTTTTATTTTAGGAATTGGCAAACCACAGTCTATTTTGGTAAATAAGGTTTTAAGGGGACACAGTCACAGGCAATCATTTATCTCTTCCAATGGCCACTTTAAGTTACAACAGGATTGAACTTGAGTGGTTTCAAAGAGTCTGCGTGAACCAGGAAGTCAAAAGCACTTACATCTGGCCCATTGCAAAGATCCTTGGTTTACCTGGAAGAGACTTTCAGTGCTAATTCATCTCGGAATGGTAGAATATTTGGGTCATTTGTGAGATTTAGACACATCTTGTATCTCTTCACTATGAGTAGCATTATATAACTGATGATATATTATATTTATAAAATTATATATAATTATTGATAATAACATCAATAGTAACAACAATTACAACAGCTAACGTTATTTAGTTTTTATAATGCACTGGGAATTCTCCTAAGCTGTTTAGATCTATTAACTAATTTAATTCTGCAATCGTACTACCTGAATGCCAGGTTCAGCCTGTTTTCCAGACACAGGACCTGAGGCGGAGAGAAAGTGAGCAACATACCTCACATCACACCACTAGGGGTGAAGGGCCTGGGCTTTGAACCTGGTGGTCGGAGATGATTCCCAGCTCACAGCGGCAGGACGGCATGTACTTTCTGGTCTGCCCTGTCTCCAGATTTCTTGCCTTTGCAGTCGTCCTGTCAGCCTCAATAAATCAGAGGAAGTGCTGGGAAAGGGAACGTATCAAGACAACACACATTTGTCACATCCTGTGTCCACAGCAGCAAGATTCAGATGGCCTCCTGTCCTCTCTCTCTCTCTCTTTTTTTTTTAACTGAGTATCATTGAGCTCCAAAGACTGTAGAAATTACCTACATCCCTGGGGGAAGTAAAGTTTCCTCCAAACTGTACCCCTGAGAAGTCAGAGCAGGAAAATAAAATCACTTCCTGAAGATGAGCCAGCAGTCAGCCACTGGGGGGGGACATGGGAGTCCTCTCTGGTCTCCTCATTCCTCACCTACTCACCTGGGAAGGGGCATCTCTGGGCTCTGCGATGAGAAATGCCCAGGATCAGGTGTGTGTGGAGAGCAAACGTGATTTATTTGTGAAGCACTTTAAAGTCCTGAGTGAAAGAGCAGCATGAGAAAGGTTTAGGAGGAAGCATGCTGCAGGGATGAGACCAGGGTGAACCCCCTCCAGCCCCGTGGCAGCCAGCTGGCGTCTGCGCACTTGAGCAGGTTTCCACGTCTCCTGTTGCTCCAGGTCTTTCCCCCAGCCCTTCATCCCCTCTGTAGTGCAATGGAAAATAATAAGCACGGTGAGGAACTTTGGAGTTCTAAGGGAAACCTTCACGACAGCCTAGGACAGTGACCATGAGCTTCTGGCACACTTGTCTCCATTGGGGGTAGCTTCCTGTGCAGAGAAGGGGGCCCTGAGCTCTGGTTCTCAGGCCAATGACAGGAGGGAAGCAGCTGAGATGGATGCATCTAGTGCTCCCTTTCCTACCACCTCTGATGCAGAGTCACTGTACCTGTCACCCAGTTTTCCCTGGATGCTGAGATTAAGCAACTGCAGTGAAAGGAGCAGGCAGGGCCAGAAACATGGCGGAACGTCTGACAAACGGAGCTCTGTGCCTGTAAAGGGCTTGCATCAGCAGATAACCAGCTCTCTTCTGTGCATCTGAGAATTGCACTATTTTAGATTCCTTGTATAAATGAAATCATAGAGTATCTGTCATCGCCAGGCATAAGGTCCTTGAAGTCCACCCGTGCTGCAGCATGTGACAGCAGTTCCTTCATGGCAAGATGGAATCCCGCCCACCCTGTGCCCGGGCAGGCTTTGCTGGCCCATGTGTCTGTGACGGACCCTCTCCTGAGGTGCGGATACCGCTCCCCTCTCTGCCTCCACTGGCTTTGCATCTACGCCCGGAACTGGGATTGCTGGGCTGTGGGGTCCTGCTGTTCACTTTCTGAGGAGCTGCTGTATGTTTTCTGTGGTGGCACCATTGGAGGCACACCAGCGAGGTGACCTGGGGACCCAGGTCATCCTCATCCTTACCAACACCACTTCTTTTTATTTGTTTTAAATAGAAGCCATTGGTATTACCTTCAGATTTTGGCCTGTTGAATTTATTCTGGCATAAGAAATTTATAAAGACCTTTGCTTTACTTTTATTGCCCAAGTTCCTATCCAATTGCCCCAATGTAATTTACATAATCTATCATTTCCCAACTGCTTTGATATGATGCCTTTAATATGTACAATTTTCCAAATTAACAGTGTCTACTTTCAATTCTCTTTTCTGATTCAAGGATTATTTTCTATTATTTCCTTTCCAATGAAATAAGACTTCAATAAATCCCACTGAAATATTCTATGGATGTAGAAAAACGTAGAAATGACAAGAATGTACAAATCAACACATTTTTACAGCGTGAACTTACCTTTGTAAATAGCATCTGATGAAAAGAAACACAAATTTAGAGTCAGACATCCTTTGTGCCCCTTCCAGATACTACCTCTCCCCCTAGGAAGGACAAAGAATGCACAACATTCGTGTTTTTGAGTATAGCAGCTTGTTCCTTTTCCTCAATGTGTATGGCATTCGAGTTTACTAACACTTCACTGTTTATTTGTCAATTCCGCCAAGGATGAACATTGGTGTTGTTGCCAGTATAAGGCTATTATAAACAAATGCTTGTAAATTTTACCCTACCTACAAAATAATTCCCTTTTTGACAGAACACATGGAATTCCTGGTTTAGAAAGAAGAATGCAACAGTGGTAGCCAGAGAACTATTGTTTTCTCTTGCTAATATCCCAAGCCCAAATTCACCTGCATGGTCAGGTAACACCGGCCCAAATGGCGGCTGTGTTGTAAAGAGCAGCCCTGAGCTCAGGCAAAGCAAACAGTTCACCCTGGGCACAGGCATTCCTGTTCTTTACTGTGAGGGAGAAGCTCTCTGTCCTCCAAGGCTGCAAGCAGTCATGCCCCTTACCTTGGAAGAAAGTAGTTTCTTTATTTCTCAAAGCTGTTTGCTCTACAAAAAGCAGTGAAAGAGAATCTGGACATGAGACTCCAATGGAGAATTCCCATCCCCAGGAACAGGACATGCTGTCTGCCATTCCCATTAGAGTTTAATATGTTCCTGGAGGTCCGAGCAGTGCCATGAGGAGAAATACAAACAAGAGTTGAGAAGCGACAGAAGAAAAATTTGTCATAATGTGCAGATGATATTCATGATAATGTGATGATATGCTCATAACATGTGCAGATGATATGACAAATGATTATAGCCCCCCATAAAATTCAATTCTTAGATACAAGATCAATTTTAAAAATCAGTAGCAGAAACAACCAACTAGAAATTCTAATAAAATACTATTTTCAAGATTTTATTCCTTGAAGCACTAAAATTTACAAAGAATCTGAGGAATTAACTAGGACTTCTCAAGACTACTTTGAATAATAAAATTGCATGAAAATGATCTAAATAAATGGAGAGTTATTTCATCATTCTAGGTCAACTGACTTAGCATTGAAGTGATATTATTTCTAAGTTTATCCATATATTCAAAGAAATCCCAATCCAAACTTGTTGAATTTCAGGAAGAATTCAATAAACTTAGAATTCGTTTGGAAGAACTGGGCTCCCTGCAGAGCTCGGTCAGTGCTATGGTCTGGGTCCAAGGAGTCCCTGCAAGCTCCTGTGAACGCAGGCACATTCAGAGGAGAAACAATCAGATCACGAACACTCTAGCTAGTCAGTCCATCCTAATTTGAAAGGACGATTGTGCTGGTGGCAGTTCTGGGCGGGTGGGCACGTCTGGATGAGGTGGCTCACTGGCGGCGTGCCCTGGAGGGGTGAGGGGTGCACGTTCCCTGTGGCCCCTTCCTCCCTTCCCTCTCTGCTTCCTGACTGCTGAGAGGTGAGGGGGCTTCTCCACCAAGCTCGTCCCCCTGATGTTCTGCTTCCCTGGAGTGCGGAGCAGTGAGTTGCCCATGAGTAGATTGAGCCCCTGTAACTGTGAGCCCCAAGTTTCCCTCCTCCAGGTTTCTCTTGGTGGGTGTTTTGGTCACAGTGATGAAAGCTGACTAAAACAGTCAGTGTCATACAACAAAGCAATTGTTATAGATGTTGTGTGATGTTGGTACATGAGCTATGGCCCACCAAGACAGGCCCCGTGCCTACGACTGCTTATTCCCTCATCGCCTGCTGCGTGAAGCTCTGGCTGCAGAGTAGATGACGATGGAAAACAGTAAAAATGATCTGGCCACTACCACACTAGGGCGGTTTTAGATGAATAAATAACTAAATATAAATGATAAAATCATAAATCCGTTGTGATCTGAAACTATGCCGTTCTTAATCACAACTTGAAATATGAACTATTACACAAGAATATTGATGAGGCTTTTATATCAAAATTAAGAATTTGTGCTCAAAAAACATATCGTGGACAAAGTTTTATAGCGATATAACAAAAAGAATTGTCGAATGGTATGAGGGCGACTTACCAAGGAAGATGTCCTGGCAGGGAGGAAATTCAGAAAGGAGTGTCAGGTCTAGGACAACAGGGATTGAAACGGGGAGCTGCCGCCCTGCCTTTCAGACTGACAAAGACCAAGTTAAATAATGCCAGATTCATGGGAAGCAGGGGCAGTTTTGCACTGCAAGTGGGAGGAGAGGGAGATGCAGTCGTGCTGGGAAAGCACGTCTCAGGGAAGGGAGGGAAATCGATCCCTTGGGTCCACACCTAGAATCTGGTAGGGTTGTGAAGCTCTCATACGGATTCACAAGTGGACGCTTAACAGGGTGTGTATCATAGCCAGGGCTGTGTGGGGGACAGCTGAAGGCACTGGGGGAAGGGTGGGGTCATGCCGCAGGGAAAAGCATATCCCCCACCGTGAGGGCAACGCAGAGGCATTTCAGAATCCTTGGTGTTAACAGCAGCAAAAATCCTTAAGCCAAAGGAACAGTGTGTGGAACGGCACTGTGTGCCCGTTTAGCCGGGCATCCACAGAACATTTACCAACCTTGTAAGGACTTAGACAAAGGTGTAAATATCACACTTGATGGACAGGATGCCAAAGGGAGTGGAATGGAGTCTAGAAACAAAGGGAGAAGGGGAAAAACTGTCCATTTCACCTGGGTTTTCAAACTTGGTTATGCAAAGTTGCATACATCATTCTCTAACAATCCCTAAGATTTATCCGTGTCCGGGCTGTTTCTCACCTTCTAAATTCCATTTTATTTATTTGTGTTTTGCACTTTCTTTTCTGGATTACATAGTAGTGGACCATCTATTTACTGCTTTATTTAAAACACCAACTTTTAGATTTATTTATTCTGCTTTTCCTCAACTTGTATTTTCTTATTTTTAACTCCCTAGATTGCATAGTCAATGTTCTTGTTTAGGAACGCGAGTGTGCTTATGGTCATTTTAAAATTCATGTCAGCTGAACTGTTTTGGCTGCATCCAGCAGGTTCTGGCTTGGAAGGAGAGCAGAAGCGTTGAGCTGGGTGTGGTGAAAGGAGAGGGCAGCTTCCTACTGCAAAGATTGGATCAGTAGTCCTCCAACAGAATAGCATCTTCCCTTTGAGCTCGAATTAATCCTGCCTTTCCATTCCTAACTGTGTGGGCATTTTTATTTCATTGAATGACTGAGCATCATCAATATTATTCTGATCTCAAGGACAAACTCTGCCACTCAGGACAGGATCTGCTTGCTGTTTGCTTGTTTTCTGTTTTCATTGTTTTCCTGGACTGTTCCCTGGCTGTGGTGCACACCAGCCTCTGTAGACGGTCTCCTCATAAAACATGCTCCAGATCTGCACAGAATGAGCACCACTGGGAGGCAGAGGATGAAGTAGGGGCATCGTAATGATTCCATTACCATCATTTTTTAAAAATTATATGCAGCCAGAACTGCTTTTTACTTGGACCGAAAATTATTTGATGGAATTTTCATTTGAAATTCCAGGTGGGAGGATATTTTTCATATTTTTATGTAATTTGTTTCATTTTATTAAATGAGAAAGAACAATCCACATTATTTCTAGATTTTGTAATGGATTTAAGTATTCTTGATGATCAAATTTTTGGCTCATTATTATGAAAAATCTATGAGCCTTTGAAAAGAAAATATGTTCTCTGCTGTAGGACATGGTTGTGGGCCCTGGCCTGTGGCTAGCTGGGCTCCTCACCACCACAAAGACCTGTTCGTGTTCTTGGAACCTTCCGCATCTTCATACAGGGCTCACGGCACCAGGTGACTGCTTTGGAGATGGAGTTTTCCTATATGTTTTTAATTTTCTTTCTTGGGGTGGAACTTGTTGGTATTGTAGAGGACCATTATATAAAAATACCTTTTTACTCTATCATTGATCAGAGGTTCCCCTAAGTATTTGAAATAACAATTTCAGGATAATGATGAAGCTCAAGTTAAGCATCTGGAACTCAAGGATCTAGTTACTACAAATCAAAGATCCCGTGGTGGAACAGGTAGGTTCTACAGTAAAATTTCACAGGACTTTTCCAATCCTGTTTATGGTGGAAGTTTATTATCCTGAAGATTCCTAGGATCTTCTTAGAGTATTCTTAGAATGAAGCTTGATTGTTTTTATAGAGTTTGATTGTCATAGGACTTGGCTTATAAGAAATGTGTACTCATTTATGTATTTTATAAATATTTAAAATATTTGAACGTTACAGTCAAATTTTCTGAAATTAAGCCAACGATACTATCAGTTGATCAGATGACTAATATTAAGCATGAAAATTAATTGCAATGTATTTTGTAATGGATAAAATTTCTGTAAATAATGATTCTGAAGGAGCAAAGGGAAGCCTGCATGATAATTACCCTTGGAGCCAGAGTGGAGGAAGACTTCAGACTGGATGAAAGAACTGGCCTTCCAGAAATACTTCTTCACTGAGTTGGACTAAGCTGCTTTTGTATCAAAGGTGATGAAAGAATATAGGTGAATATAGAGGCCAGCATCTTCTCATCCTAGGTCAGGTGTTCAAGCTCTGTGGAAGAATTCCAGCATCTTCAACACAGCCTGATTTTGATGTAGAGAGGGGTCTTCAAGCCTTCTAAACAATGGAATCTTGAAGAAACTTATGTATGAAATATCTAAAGAAGAAAAAAGTTTAGGTGTTGATAAAAATAATATCAACTCATTTACTGCAAGGTCAATATGTGCTAGGGAACCTGCCTGGGGCTTCACTGAGGATAGCTGCCTTGACATTTATGGGATTTTCATATGAAAGTGGAATCAGATTGACTCTTTGATTCTCCAAATGGAGAAATTAGGACCAAGCGGTGGCAATTGCAATTAGAAATAGATGATTTAAGGTAAATGTAAGAATTTTTTAAAACACTAGAACTCTTGAAATTCAAACAAAGATCTCCAGACATAGTGAGATTCCCTAGCATGGGAAGTGTCCCAAGAGCTCATGGGAGGTTTTGAAGATAATTCATGATTTCAGCTGAAGATTGGTCTGAGCCACACAAAGGGCCTTTTCTAATTCTGAAAATCTGAGATGCTGAAATACATTTCTTGGATCTTATTAAATTAATGTACCTTTAGAAATAAAAATACAGACTTTGGTAGCAAGATGTGGAAATTATTACTTGATTTCAACTTCTTCTACAAGAGTCTAAGGTAATAAAATTCTAGGCTAGTTAATATTTGATTAATAAAACCAGTAAGACCCACTCATCTCCTAAACACAAAGCCAGAAGGGAGGTCTTCTTTACTGTTGACGTGGCTGAGAACCAACATACAACTGCTATCTGCTGATTGAAGGGAAAACAAGCATAATGTGAAAGTTTAAAATGTTCTTTTTATGCTTCCACTTGTCTATGATTAAATACATACGATGCATGACTTTTCTAGCCCTTTTCTTTTGTTTTTTTCTCCCTTTCTACACAATTCCCTTTTAGAAACCTGTGGAAACATGAAGGCCAGGGTGGTAAAGTATAACTAGAATGTTTTTGTTTTATCAGAAAGATTACAAAAATGGTCTTTTATCTTTTATTACACTCTCTAGCACCCTTGGATAAGGTTGCATGTTGGTATTTTTGTCTGCATGACTGCAAATAATTTTATATTTGCAGAGTGATTTATAGTTAATGAAGTCATCTCATGGCCATCCTATCTAATCAGGTACAGTATTGATTATTAAACACGTACCTACATAGCACTCATTATCATGTTTTGCATATGACAGCAGGCTTTCATCATCTGCAATAGCTATGCTCCAAGTTTTTTGGAGTGTGTATTATGATTTCTTATGGCACATATTTTTTTCCCCACTCTCCTCTCTCTTCTTGGAAAGCTTATGAACTTCTGTATTATAATCACTGTCATGAGAATTTGACACTTTTTTGAGATCATTTTTAATAAAGAACAATGTTTTATGATTTCATAAGAATTACAAGAGGACAACTTCAAACCTGTGGTAGATGTGGAGACATCCATGTGTTTATCCAGACTCTCTCACTGGCTATGTCTCACTCATGCAAACACCAGGCATGTACCAAGTGGGCAGAACTATTGATAAATTAATATGTGCATGAACCTTCTGTAATTGCTTAGATGCATTCGAAGTGATGAATGGGTACAAGCTCCAACTGACATGGTTCTGCAGCCGGCCCACTGGACCCTGCTGAGCAGGCAGCAGAGGGAGCGGCAGAGTGGCAGCCTGGCGGGTTAGAGCACTGGAGGCAAGTCTGGCCCAGGTGCTTGGAGCCCAACATGCAGGCATGGACGTTCTGACATGCTGCAAACCAGGGTGTACCCACCTGTCACGATTGGGCAGCCAGGCCTGGGCATGGTACGGACAGATTCCTGCTGCAGAAGCCCTTGCTGCATCAGGACCCTGGGAGCACAGATCATCTGCAGACCTCAACCTCCAGCTTTCTGACCTCCAGGATGAAAATGGAAGTGGGCAGAGCTGAAGGGAAGTTGGGACTCAGAACTGACCAATAGCGTTAGTACGTTTCCCAACCCTAATCAGCCTAGATTTGGACCAATAGCGTTGGCACTTCTCCCAAACTAATTAGCATAAGTTTGCACCAACAGCAGCCCCCCAAGTGCTAAATGAACACCTAGACTAGTGGCTTGGATGGAGAAAGCCTACTATGGGCTCCCCTTTTCCTCTGCACTGTCCTGTTTCCATTCTTGAACAAATCCTACTCTTGCATTCACTCATCTTGGTTTGCAGATTTCATTCTACAAATTCAGGAGACAAGAACCCAGAAAGAAGAAATGCAAGGGAGCTGCTGGGGTCTGCTGCACCTCTTGGCTGCAGAGGCCTGCAACCTGAGGCAGGCCGCACCTGCAAGCAGAAGCGGGAAGCACAGCCAGGTGTGACAGGAGACTGACTTTCGGGTGCTGGGAACCAATTTCATGTTTCGAGTGTATGAAGTGGATGTTGGCAGGGTCATCACATGTCACGGGGCTGTAGAAATCTTGACAACATGGGAAAGATTCCTTGTGGAGTTAGAATAAAACGCTGGTTTCCGCCTGAATTCTGTGGTTCTGATGCTGTGTTTTGTGGCCCCAGGAGCAGCTGGGCTGTGAGCAAAGGTATTCTGGAGTCTGCCTGTGGTTTGCAGGTATGGCCTTTGGAATATGATGGACCTTCTCTGAAGCCATCACAAGTCCTTATGTGGTGAACGTTTCTACCAATTAAGATTGCTTTTAGGAATAACCAGAGATGGCACATGGGGGTGGGGGTTAGCAGGGTTGGTAGTGAAAGCCTCAAGTCTGATGTCTGAGCTCCTGTGCATCAAGTAAACACGGAAAACTATTTCTACCACGTAAACTCCAGCATGTCCCAAATCCCCAGGTGTATGATTTGCATCTAAATAACTGTGACTCATTGTTCTTATCTACTCCCCTCACAGTTAGGGGCTGACTTGGTTTTGCTTTTGGTTTTGTATTTCTAAAGGTAGCCACACCCAAAAGAGGTGTGCAACCTGCCAAGTTTTACTAATGAATGTTCAAGAACTAAATAAGCATTATAATATTTTCAGGCTGGTTTTTTTTTTTACAAAGAATATTTAGGACTGTCACAGTATATGGTATTACAGAATTGTGGTGGGTGGGTCAAAATTAATAAATAAATTTGACCTAGGGCATTAAGCTGAATTTTTGGGGCAATTATCCCAAACTGGGATCTGCCGCTATCATTCTGTTCAATACAAATGAATTTTAAGGGTAGATAGTATTTAACTCAATAAATAAAAAGGAAGCATTTTATTTATCCTTGGAAGAGCTTGAATTCTCAATCTTCTGTTAGAATCGAAGACCTGAGTAGCTGGAAGGACTTGGAGTCATTAGTCAGCGCCTTGTTTGGAGAGGAGGAATCCGAGGCCTGAAGGGGTCAGTGACTCACAGGCCTGGAGCTCGCTCCCGGCAGAGCTGGCCCTCAGTCCAACTCCATCAAGCCTTAACTAATGCTATAGATTCCAGGAAGCGTTTTGAGATCATGAAGTTCCTCTGTTCTGCCAGGCTGGTGAAAAGTGGCTCAGTGATGACTGTCTGGTGGGTTCGGACTCTCTTCCCCCACTGTCCGTCCCAGCCCCATCTCCTGCCTCTGCCTCCCTCAGTGTCTCGGGCAGGTTCCCCCGCAGGCTCAGCTCTACCTGACTGGGGTCAGTCCTGTGCTGTGGTGAAGTCCTGTCTCCATCTGGGAGCGTCTGGCTTAATCTCCCTTCCCCAAACTTGTTCTCTACCTCTTGGAAAATAGAGGAAATGGCATATTTCATATAAAAACCAGTGGGTGAGCTGAACAACCCACCAGCTGTTTGTTTATGCAACTAATATTTATTGGTCAATGATAGGGTAATTATTTGCCAGGAAGTGGGAATACAGCAGGACTGGGGCGTGTACCTGCGCCACCTAGTTCAAACGTCATGTCTGTCCCCTGGAGCATGTGGGAGGCTCACCTGGTGCAGCCTGTCTCCTTCCAACTAGAGAATCCTTGAGTGGCCTCTTGGTTCATGCTGAGTGCTTCTCACTGAATGTCTCACTCCACTGGTTTTCTCTTAAACCTGCTTCCTTTCCTTGGTGAATATCAACACCACCCCCTGAACCTCCCAGCCAGAATCAGTGGTCCACCATGATTTCCACTTGGGCGTACGTTGTTGTTGTCTGGGGAAACTTAAAACTTCTGATGCTTGCCAGGGGCCATGGGGCATGCTTGTAATCCCAGCAGCTTGGGAGGCTGAGATAGGAGGATGAAAAGTTTGAGGTCTTCCTCAGCAACTTAGTGAGACTCTGTCCCAAAATGAAAATAAAAAAGGCCCAGAGATGCAGTTCAATGGTAAAGTGCCCTTGGGGTTCAATCCCCAGTACCAAAATATAACTCAGTCAATCAATTAATCAATCAAACTCCTGATGCCTGATCCCAGTCTAGCCCAGTTAAACCATGACCTCTGGCTCGGTGTCTTCTTTCCCCAAGTCATTCCAATATTGAGATACATTTGGAACCCAATAGGTGCAAGGGCTTTTCAGTGGAGCATGTGGTGGAGCGAAGCTGCTCATCTCCTGGCTGCTGGGGAGCAGGCAGAGGGAGAGAGAGGAAGGGTCCAAGTACAAAAGCCCCCGGTGACCCACCTCGGCCAACTGACCCATGAAGCTGTGAATCCTTCGCTGGGTTAATCCATGATGCAGTCAGGGCCCTTGTGATCCAATCACTTCTTAAAGGCTCCACCTCCCCACCTTGCTGCCCTGGGGACTGAGCCCTCAACACAAGCCCTTTTGGGGACATTTTAGATCCAACCCCTAACAACTTTTTAATCATAGATTTCTGGGTCCCGTCTCCAGAGTTTCTGACGAAGACAGCCTGGAGCCTGAGAACCTGTATTCTAACAAGTGCTCAGGTGGCCCTGAGGTTGCTCTCTCAGGTACCTCTCAGTCTCCTGCCTCACCCACGTCCACGTCCCAAGCACTCAGCTGCCTGAAGCCTTCCTTCCCATTAGCATCTTACCCGCTCTTCTCTGTTCCTTTCTTTGTCCTGCTTCTCCCCTCCTGAAGTCCTTCTCCCAGTGCCCTTGGGTAACGCTTCAACACTTTTCCATGTTTTGTCCATAGGGAGAACTTTTTTTTACTTATTTTTTCATTCTCCCACCTGTGATCAAGCACCCACATTCCCTTCTGCTGGTAGAGAAGTCCTTCTCCTTCGCTGTGTGCATGGATGATGGTGCTAACGTTCACGGCGTGTGCCCTGTTCTGTTATCCAGTGGGTGGCACGTGGGCCAAGGGAAGCCCCTGACTGCTGTCTGTGGGATTCTGAAACCATGTGGCAGAACAGGGGACAGCGTGGCTGGGAGGCAGTGCCCAGGGAAGTGGATCAGTGTATGGCCTTCCACCAAGGATCTAGGGTCTCCCTGCACTGGGTCTGCTCTCACCAGCCCGTAGGTGCTCTGAGCTGGTTCACCTTATGGCCTCAAGATGCCTGCCGTGCACCCTACTGATATGAGAAATGTCCACGTGCAGAAAAGTAAAGCTTCCTCTGTAAAATCAAAGAACAGCTTTACATCGGTAAATTTTCTTTCACATTATTGGCCCAAATTGCCTTAGAGGTTCATTCCTAAACCAAAATCATGGACAGTGCTAGTGGGATTCTTATGACTGGCTTTGCCTGACATCACACATGATGGATCTGATGTAGCCTCGGGGTTTCCTACTACCTATTTTCATTGTTGGGAAAACACCCCAATTCAGCATAATGTGAAGCGGTTTCTGACTTCATTCAACTGTTTTCTAATTGCTTCAGGTGCACTCACACGACAGCAAGAAAGGTGGAGGACAAGAGCTCCACCTGTGTGCCGCATTTGCAAGCAGCCCCTCAGTGCGCCCAGCCCTGCAGGAGAGGGCCTAGCCACCAGCCTCGCGGTTACAGGGGACAGTGAGGATCTAGAGCGGAGCCTGCACAGAGCGACCTCTCAAGGATTTCATCAGCCGGGGAGGAGGAGGAGGCAGAGAGCTGAGTGTCCGCAGCACCTCACTTGACCACGTGGCCAGGAAGGCTCTGCTTGTCCGCTCAGTTTTGCTCATTTTAGTCAAACAGATGAAAGTCATGACCACATTGCTTTGGGCAGATTTTATGTGAAAGGCACTGGCTAGACTTGTTTTCTGTTTGTGATTCATCACCGCGTGTCAGTTTTGTGAGGCAAGGGTCATAAAAATATTATCTCCTTTTAATGTCCTTTAACATGTTCAGAATTATGATTTCAACCATAAAAATTGGTCCAAAAAATAATATCAACAAGGTCAAGGTCAAGGGTTTTTAATAAAAACAGTTTTCATCACAAAACATCTTAAACAGTCAAAAGTGGGCAGAAGACAATGATCCCCCATCTTCTAGGGCCAACCACCATCAACAGTTTGCAAAATCTGCTTCACCTACGACCCACCACTTCCCTGCAGGTTATTTTGAAGCAGATTCTAGAGATCGTGTCTTTCATCTGGAAATATTTCTGTTTGTATTTCTCAAGACAAAAGAAGCTTTCTAAAAATAACATCACCTCTAGAAAATATTAACATGCTCTGTGACATCAAGTATCTGGACTGGGTTTTTATTTCCCCAGTTGCTGTTTTCCTCTTCCTCTTTTTTTAAACAGACTGATTCATCAGGATCTGAATAAGATCTATACATTGAAGTAATGTGTTATTTATTTTAAGGATCGCCTTATCTATTGCATCCTTTTCTGTGTCTTTTCTTGCACTTTATCTGTTGAAGACATGTGCTGTTCATCTTCCCCAGGCTCTCCACTGGCCAGACTTTGCAGAGTGCTTAGCTTCTCTGTGCTCTGTGAATTGGTAGTTAGATGTAGAGGCTTGACCAAGTTCAGACTCACCTTTTGCTAAATAGCTGATGACCAGTAACCATTGGAGACCACTGCCTAGATACATGAACCTGTCAGAGCTTGCAAAACGGAGATATCTCCTCTTTGTTCATCAGCTGGGACAGTGATTTAAAGAGAAAGACTCCCTCATCAACTATTCAGTGACCAGGAAGTCTAGTATAGATGTTTTGAAACAGCAGAACTCATTCTTGGTTCTTTTCTGTTTCTTTACCAGTTTTCAAAATGAGTTAATACCCTAAGATTCTCCAAAGGTGACCAATTATTATCATCTTCAGAGTATTTTTATGAACTTTCAGATATAAATATATTAATGGTTCATGTTGGCGACAGTTATTTTCTTTATACTTAAATTACTTGCATTTTTGCATCTTTGACTTGTGAGTTTTTTTTTGTTTTTGTACTGGGGACTGAATCTAGGGGTCCTACCACTGAGCTACACCTCCAGCCCTTTTTATTTCTTATTTTGAGATGGTGTCTCACTAAGTTGCTGAGGCTGGTCTTGAACTTTTGATCCTCCTGCCTCAGCCTCCTGAGTTGCTGGAGTTATAGGTGTGTGCCACCACACCTGCCTCGTGAGGGCCTCTTCAAGTTGATCCCTGGATCCTTCAGACACAACCATGGTAGTCTTTGGTAGCTCCCTAGCATTTGGTGTGATTAAGAAGTAAATTGCTGGGTTCATCTTTTGCATTTTCTGCTCCAGAACTGGCGGTAAAATATTTTTCGATCTGCTTGGAGTGATTTATCACATGGTAGATGATCCTGCAACAAAAGTGGTGAAGGAACTTTTGATGAAGAAATACAGAGCTGGAGACCCCCTTCTAAACCAGTGTGTGGAAGTGAAGTGTGGAAGGGCGAAGGCCCCTTCTCACTGTGTTCCTGGACGGGCTTGACACTTTAATCTCCGTTCATGTCACCCGAGATGCCACAGTGGCCCCCTGCTGCACCCACGAGAGGCTCTCCAGACCCGCCTTCTCTGTCCTCTTCTTGTTAACTGTTAGCTGACCTGGTGTCTTAGGCCAATGGCTCACCTCTCAGCCTGAGCCCTTTGGGGATCGGTTCTCTCTGCAGGAAGCTTCCTGGGCTCTTGAACTGCCCTCCTATGGGTAAGTCACCTCCACCTCTGCCCGACTGGATGCTGCAGGGGTGGACTGGCTCCACCTCACTCCCCATCCAGAAGGGTCTCCAGAACCCCCTCTTTGAGTCAGTGTTGTGATTCAACAATAGGTCATGCACCTGAAGAAACCATATCACAGGCCCTCACCTGACTTTCTGTGAAAGGAAAGCTACCACCTTTAGGCTAATAGCACATAATTGGCTATTTTTAAGAATAGCTTTTATGCATAAGAAAGCAGGAGCTCCTCCAAACTGAATACCTGCCAGTTATTTCCAAGTCTTGCAGAAGGGTCAAGGCTCTCATTCCCCTGGGGAGGCCTCTGTTACACTCTGGTAACTTCCCCACATAGGAGAGCGGACACTAGCATCACCCCACACCACGTACCAGACTGTTTTCCAAGTCAGCTATTCCTCATTCACTGTGGGTGCTGTGTCTCCTCAGGAAGCTTGGGTCTCCTGATCTAGAAAAAAATTAAGAATCCAAGTGATAATGACATAGCCAATTGCCTGAGACAGACCTTTTTAGGTGGTGATCTGCTCTCCATAATTAAACCTACAAACAACAAGGCAATTTTCCAAGAAATGGTAGCTTATTCCAAGAAGACTGGCCAAGAAAAAAGTGATATCATGTCTATGAAGACTTCAAATCCTGCAACTGTCCTTGGGCTGCTTCATATTCTCAAGATGGAGTCGCAGCATCAACCATGTAGTGTCTATTTACTACTACCTGTCAGACCCTATTAGGTGTCCTACTTACTTATTTAATCTTCACAAGACCCAGAGGAGTAGATGTTCTCCCATTATGAGATATGAATTACGTCTCAGAGAGGTCTGTCATCATGTGCTGTGCCACCCTGCTGTGAGTGTGCAGAGGAAATTGAAAGCCATATCTGCTGGAGAGAGGGGTCACTGGCTTTGCATTCACACTGCATTTCCTTGAAACTGCCGTCAGAGGGTAAAAAGACACTGTATTTCTCATACCCTAACCTCATTCCCATACCTGTTTACTTTGCATTGGTCCCTAGTGAAGCATGTTCGCTACAGATAATTTCCAGGATTATCTCATTAGTTGCTGAAAATGAATATAACATAACTAATCTTTAAAATAACTTCTTTTATATTTGCCATAATGTGTGTGTCATTAGCAGTAAAGAAAGTCCATCAGTTTTAACATTATCTGAGCTTTGCCTGAAGCAGTATTGATGAAATTAATACATTCACATTTATCCCATGAATGTTTCCAGACTACAAGAACGCAACACACGTAGCAAGCTATAAAATAGGGCAAGGTGCATCGAGTGAGCCATGCTATGGAATGTCAGTAGGAAAAGCAGGCGAAGCCAAGTATAGAGTGAAAAAGCCAGCATCCTTTATGCATCAGGAGAAGGAGCATCGTGAGGGCTGTAAAACAGACCTGCATGGTCTTTGGTGCCTTATTAATGGAAACATGCCTGTTGGCATAGAAAATGAAAAATACAGTCGTTAAAAACTAAAAATGGGCACTACCATTGTGGGCTGAGAAACTTGGATCCGACTCCCTGTTTAAACACCAGCCGGGGATCCCACATGCGACTTCCTGTGGCATCTTCATACTTTCTAAAAGCCAAACTGAGGGTGGTTTACCTGATGCCAGGACATCTCAATGTTCTTAAATAAAATGATTTTTTTCTGGAAAAATTTTGCTTAGATCTGATACAAAAAAAGAGATATGCTTGATTACTTCTGTAAAGTATTGAAATATTAGAAGAAAACATTCTGCTTTTTCAAAGGCATTTTTATAAATTTCAATCAAAAGCTTTAGTGCAAAGCCATTGTTTGGAGGGTTTATTATGAGATTTTCTGCACCAGTGACAGATGTGAAGTTCAAATTAGAAAAGCATTTCAACCCTCTAGAACATATGCATAGTAACAGGCCTTAAAATAGCATTAATCAAGAAGTTTTTATTCAACAATGGTTCATCTGATTAACCTAATTCCTTTTTCTTAGGAAAATTCATTCTTTTCAAATGTGCTGGGGGCAGGGGACCTTCACCAGCAGGATTAGTTCCTAGGGGCCGCCATGAAAGATCACCACCAACATGGTGGTTTAAAGGAGCCAGAAATTCGTTCTCACAGTTCTGGAGGGTACAAGTGTGAAACAAAGGTAGAGCTGGCCCTGCTCCTTCTGATGGCTCTCGGGAAGACTTCTTCCCTGCCTTTCCAGCTTTGGATAGTCCATGTACAGTGACCTGTAGCCACATCATTCCAGCACCTGCCGCCATTTTCCTGTGGCTTTGTCCTCTTCTCCATATCTGTCCTCTATGCACTTTCTACAAGGACAATTGTCATGGGACTTAATGCCCACGCAGATAATCAGCGATGAGTTCATCTGGAGATTCTCATCTAATTATATCTTCAAAGACCTTTCGTCCAAATAAGGTCACAGGATAAAGTTCTAGGACTAGAACATAAAAATATCTTTTTGGAGGTCAGCATTCAACCCATTAGACCACTCTATCCAAATTTGATGAAGAGATCAAGATGGGTTTTAGGTCTGATTTTGCCTCTACCATCTGTAACAATGGTAGTTGGCACAGTGCTTAGCTTTGCTTAGATTATTGAATCAAGAAACCATGCTCCTGCACCATTTTACGGAGTCTCCTGGAGAGAGCAACCGCCTGTGGTGGCCTGAGGCCCCACCAGGAATCTCAGGCTGGTGGGAGCCATCTCATAGTGTCTCTGGGAGAGAGCAACCGCCTGCAAACTGCCTGAACCCCCAGCACGGAGCTCAGGCCTGCCTGGGCTATCAAGCCCAGTGTCTCCATCACTGAGCACAGTTCTGCGCCCCCACCCCAACTTGGTCTAGTGCCCAGGCCCATACCCTGGCCCGGTGTCTAGCACCTGTGCTGCATCTGATCCTCTATCAACACCAGGCTGCTCTGCCCATAAGCATTGATCATTCCCAACCAGGAGGTAGTGGACAGCACCCTTCTTGGGTCACTGTTTGATCAAGCACCTCTCAAACATCAGGTCATTGAAAAATAAGAGGTTTGAAATGTACAGTATGTTTTTATCACAGAACGTTTTAAAATTAATTGTAATACTACAATTATTCCTAATATACCCACTATATTCCTACCTTTTTCTTTTATAAATGTGCTTATCATTCTGTCTCCCTCTTATATATTCATTTCCTTGGAGAATCTCTTTTTTCTCACGCTAACAACCTGTTTCTTTTAATTCCACTTCCACTATTCATATGACATAGTATAACATAGACTCATTTCTTATCTCATTAGTGTTTTGTCCTATACCCCCCCTCATTCTCCCTGTCCAACATTAGGAATTGCAGTCCTTATTGCAAACTTACTGGTTATGCTATAGATAATAATTTGAACTCATCTCTGTTTATTAAGACAACACTGTTAATATCTTAGTAGGGACTATTTAGATTAAGGACACATCTTGTTTATATGGTGTGCTGCTAATATTGATCTCTCAATTCAAGGGGAGGTATTGAAAATAGTCACGAACCCTCTAAGTCTTTAAGGGGAAACTGCAATACCTAGGATTCGCACTACTAGAGGGAAAGATACACTACCAACATGAGAAAACACGGGAAGAAAATGTCCCAAACAAACCCAGATATGATACCAAAAGAACCCAATGACAACATGGCAGAAGCATTGTCAGAAAGTGAGTTGTACATAATTAAAATGATCCGAGAAGCAAATGAGGAGTCAAGAGAGCAAATGCAGGCAATGCTAAAAGAACAACTGCAGGAAGCAAAAGATCATTTCAATAAAGAGATAGAGATTCTGAAAAAAAAAAAAAACCAGAAATCCTTGAAATGATTACAATAAACCAAATTAAAAACTCAATAGAAAGCTTAACCAACAGGCTAAATCACTTGGAAGACAGAACCTCAGACAATGAAGACAAAATATTTAATCTTGAAAACAAACTCAACTAGACAGAGAAGATGGTAAGGAATCATGAACAGAACCTCCAAGAGTAATGGGACATCATGAAAAGACCAAATTTAAGAGTTATTGGGATTGAGGAAGGCACAGAGTCACAAACCAAAGGAATGAATAATCTGTTCAATGAAATAATATCAGAAAATTTCCCAAATCTAATGAATGAAATGGAAAATCAAATTCATGAGGCTTAGAGGATACCAAATACACAAAGTCACAACAGATCCACACCCTGGCACATTATAATGAAAATACTAACACACAAAACAAAGATAGAATTTTAAAGGCTACAAGAGAAAAACATCAGATTACATATAGGGGGAAACCAATACGAATATCAGCAGATTTCTCAACCCAGACCCAAAAAGCAAGAAGGGCCTAGGACAACATATTCCAAGCACTGAAAGAAAATGGATGCCAACCAAGAATCTTATACCCCGCAAAACTTACCTTCAGATTTGAAGATGAAATAAAATCATTGCATAATAAACACAGCTAAAAGAATTCACAAATAGAAAGCCTGCCCTACAGAAAATCCTCAGAAAAATATTCCAAGAGGAAGAAATGAGAAACAACAATGTAATCAGCAAAGGGAGGAATTACCCTAAAAGAACAGTCAATTAAAGGAAAAACCAAGTTAGATTAAAATCCAAAAATAAGTCAAAATTACCGGGAATACAAGTCATATCTCAATAATAACCCTAAATGTAAAAGGCCTAAACTCATCAATCAAAAGACATAGACTGGCAGATTGGATTAAAAAGAAAGGCCCAACAATATGCTGCCTTCAAGAGACTCATCTCATAGAAAAACATGCCCACAGACTAAAAATGAAAGGTTGGGAAAAAACATACCATGCACATGGTCTTAGTAAAAAAGCAGGAGTTTCCATCCTCATTTCAGATAAAGCAGACATCAAGCCAAAGTTAGTCAGAAGGATAAAGAAGGACATTTCATACTGCTTAAAGGAAGCATAAATCACCAAGACATAACAATCATAAATATTTATGCACCAAACAATGGTGCATCCATGTATGTCAATCAGATCCTTCTCAATTCCAGGAACCAAATAGACCAAAACACAATAATACTGGGGGATTTTAACACTCCTCTCTCACCTCTGGACAGATCTTCCAAGCAAAAATTGAACAAAGAAACCAAAGAACTCAATGAAACAATCGCTAATTTAGACTTAACAGACATATCCAGAATATTCCATCCATCAAAAAGCGAATACACTTTCTTCTCAGCAGCTCATGGATCCTTCTCTAAAATAGACCATATGTTATGCCACAAAGCTACTCTTAGCAAATACAAAACATAGAGATACTACCTTGTATTCTATCAGATCATAATGGAATGAAATTAGATTATCAACGACAAAGTTAAAAACAGAAACTACTCCAACACCTCGAGATTAAATAATATGCTATTGAATGATACATGGATAACAGAAGACATTAGGGGGGAAATAAAAAAATTCTTAGAGGTCAATGAGAACAAAGATACAACATATCAAAATCTCTGGGATACTATGAAAGCAGTGCTAAGAGGAAAATTCATTGCATGGAGTGCATTCAATAAAAGAATGAAAAGCCAACAAATCAATGACCTCACATTACAGCTCAAAGCCCTAGAAAAAGAGGAACAGATCATCACCAAAAGTAGTAGAAGACAGGAAATAATTAAAATCAGAGCTGAAATCAATGAAATTGAAACAAAAGAAACAATTCAAAAAATTGACGAAACAAAAAGTTGGTTCTTTGAAAAAATAAACAAAATTGATAAACCCTTAGCCATACTAATGAAGAGAAGGAGAGAGAAAATCCAAATTACTAAAATTTGTGATGGAAATGAAAATATTAAAACAGACACAATTGAAATACAAAACATAATAAGAAGCTACTTTGAAAATTTATACTCCAACAAAATAGAAAACCTGGAAGATATCAACAGGTTCCTAGAGGCATATGAGCCACCCAAACTGAATCTGGAGGACATTCCAACTTAAATAGATCAATTTCAAGCAATGAAATAGAGGAAGTCATCAAAAACCTACCAACAAAGAAAAGTCCAGGACCAGATGGATTCACAGCCGAGTTCTACAAGACCTTCAAAGAAGAGCTCATTCCAATACTCCTCAAAGTATTTCACAAAATAGAGTAGGAGGGAACCCTTCCAAACTCATTCTATGAAGCTATTATCACCCTGATACCAAAACCAGACAAAGACCCATCAAGGAAAGAAAATTTCAGAACAATATCCCTAATGAACATAGATGCAAAAATTCTTAACAAAATTTTAGCAAATCACATACAAAAGCATATTAAAAAGATAGTGCACCATGATCAAGTGGGTTTCATCCTGGGGATGCAAGGTTGGTTCAACATCCGGAAATCAATAAATGTAATTCACCACATCAACAGACTTATAGTCAAGAACCACATGATTATTTCAATAGATGCAGAGAAAGCATTTGATAAAATACAGCACCCCTTCATGCTCAAAACATGAGAAAATACAGGGATAGTAGGAATGTTCCTTAACATTGTAAAGGCTATTTATGCTAAGCCCACAGCTAACATTCTAAATGGAGAAAAATTGAAAGCATTCCCCCTGAGAACTGGAACAAGGCAGGGATGTCCTCTTTCTCCACTTCTATTCAACATTGTCCTTGAAACTCTAGCCAGAGCAATTAGACAGACCAAAGAAGTTAGAGGAATAGGAATAGGAAAAGAAGAGCTCAAACTATTCCTATTTGCTGATGACGTGATCCTCTGTTTGGAAGACCCTAAAAATTCCACCTGAAAACTTCTGGAACTCATAAATGAATTCAGTAAAGTAGAAGGATTATAAAATTAATGCTCATAAATCTAATGCATTTTTATTCATAAGTGATGCATCCTCTGAGAGAGAAATTAGGAAAACTATACCATTCACAATAGCTTCAAGAAAAATAAAATACTTGGGAATCAATCTAACAAAAGAAGTGAAAGACCTCTACAATGAGAACTACAGAACACTAAAGAAAGAAATTAAAGAAAATCTGAGAAGATGGAAAGATCTCCCATGTTCTTGGATAGGCAGAATTAATATTGTCAAAATGGCCATACTACCAAAAGCACTATACAAATTCAATGCAATTCCAATTAAAATTCCAATGACGGACCTCATAGAAATAGAGTAAGCAATCATGAAATTCATTTGGAGGAATAAGAGACCCAGAATTGCTAAAGCAATTCTTAGCAAGAAGAGTGAAGCAGGTGGTATCACAATACCAGACCTTCAACTATACTACAGAGCAATAGTGACAAAAACGGCATGGTATTGGCACCAAAATAGACAGGTAGATCAATGGTACAGAATAGAGGACACAGAGAAAAACCCAAATAAATACAGGTATCTCATACTTGACAAAGGAGCCAAAAACTTACAATGGAGAAAAGATAGCCTCTTCAACAAATGGTGCTGGGAAAACTGGAAATCCATATGCAGCAAAATGAAATTAAACCCATATCTCTCACCCTGCACAAAACTCAACTCAAAATGGATCAAGGACCTAGGAATTAGACCAGAAACTCTGCACATAATAGAAGAGAAAGTAGGTCCAAATCTTCATCATGTTGGCCTAGGACCAGATTTCCTTAACATGACTCCCAAAGCACAAGAAATAAAAGCAGGACTCAATGATTGGGATAGAGTCAAACTAAAAAGCTTTTTCTCAGCAAAGGAAACAATCAGCAATGTGAAGAGAAAGCCTTCAGAGTGGGAGAAAATCTTTGCTACACACACTTCAGATAGAGCACTTATCTCCAGAATCTACAAAGTACTCAAAAATCTTTACACCAAGAATACTAAAAACCCAATCAATAAATGGGCCAAGGAAATGAACAGACACTTTACAGAAGAAGATCTAGAAGCAATCAACAGATTTATGAAAAAATGTTCAACATCCCTCGTTATAAGAGAAATGCAAATCAAAACCACCTTAAGATTTCATCTTACCCCAGTTAGAATGTCTTTTGTTAAGAATACAGGCATAGTAGTTGTTGGCGAGGATGTGAGGAAAAGGGTAAACTCATACATTGCTGGTGGGAGTGCAAGTTGGTGCAGCCACTCTGGAAAGCAGTGTGGAGATTCCTTAGAAAACTTGGAATGGATCCACCATTTGACCCAGCTATCCCACTCCTTGGCCGATACCCAAAGGACTTAAAATCAGATTACTACAGAGATGCAGCCACATCAATGTTCATAGCTGCTCAATTCACAGTAGCTAGATCATGGAACCAACCTAGATGCCCTTCAATAGATGAATGGATAAATAAACCGTGGTATATATACACAATGGAATATTACTCAGCCATAAAGAAGAATAAAATTATGGCATTTGCAGGTAAATGGATGATGTTGGAAACTGTCATTCTAAGTGAGATTAGCCAATCCCAACAATCCAACAGCCGAATGATCTCTCTGATAAATGAATGATGATGCATAATGCGGGGTGGAAGAGAGGCAAGAATGGAGGAAGGATAGAGAGCATAGAGGGAAGGGAGGGGTGGGGTCGGGGTGGGGGGGTAAGAATAATAACAGAATGAGACAGACATCATTGCCCTGTGTACATGTATGAATGCACAGATGGTGTGACTCTACATTGTGTACAACCAGAGAAACAATAGCTGTACTCCATTTGTGTTCAATGGATCAAAATTAAATGAATAAAAAATAAATAATAAATACATTTAAAAAAATAAATAAATAAAGTAAAATTTAAAAATAAAATAAAATAAAGAAACCATGCTGACCATGATTGATGGACAAAGGAGTGTGGTATTAATTGATAATTGACCCTCTCCTTCCTGTCTGCTTAGGTGGGTTTCTTTTGACAATCTACATTCCACATGGTCACTTGTTCGCTCCCTCTGTGTGTAATTGTGCTGTTGGTCACTCTGTTCTTTAGAACATCTTCGCTGCCTTACTTTCTAAGAGACCTTGCTTTCCTGATGATGCTTTTGGTCCACTGAGTGTTCATTCCCCCTCTTACGCTCCCATCCTGCCCCTTAGACACTGGTTTCCTAAGGTCCCTAACACAGCCCTGTTCTGTAATGTCCTGGATATTCTCCAGGTGACTTAATCTATTCCCAGAATTTCAACCAACGCCTGGTTGCTGATGATTCTATAGTCAATATCTCCAATTCAAATATTCTCTGGAGCTAGAAACACACACATATGCTCCTCTTGTGCTTCTGCACCTAGATGTCCCACTTATAATCTTCATGTTCATGTACAGAGCTAAACCAGAATTCTTTTACATCTGGAAATCTATTCCTTCTGTTATGGTTTGGATATGAAGTGTCTCCCAGGATCATATGAGGAAGTCATGTGCTGATCCCCAGCGCGGCAATGTTCAGAGGTGAGGTTCTGGACAGAGATTGCATCAGGAGGGCCCCACCCTCTTCAGTGGGTGAGCCCATTGATGAGTTCTGAGCTGCAGGCATCACTGGGAGGTGATGGGAGCTTTCGGAGGTGGGCCTCCCTGGAGGAACTGGGTCACGAGGGGCCTGCCCTGGAGGGGTATGTCTTGCCTCCAGCCTTTCTTTCTCTCTGCTTCCTGGCTGTCATGAGGTGAGACCTTCCTCCACCATGATGTTTCTGCCTTGCCACGGGCCTAACAGCAAGGGGGCCAGCTAAGCATGGACCCAACCTCTGAAACCGTGAGATGAAACAGATCTTTCCTCCTTTGTTTTTTGCAAGCATGCTGTCACAGTGGCTTGCTTGAAGAGGCGGGTTACTTACTGCTTCTCCCGGCCACTCTGGCTCACAGTCGTTCCTGCAGTAGGTCCCGCTCCCTGGCCCCTTCCTGTCTGTGTCCCTATCTTCCTGTGGTCCGCACCATCCTACGAACAACTACTTATTTTTCAAGACTGAGCTCAAGCATCACCCCACCCCTCAGGTGCCCATCCTCTTGCTTCTTTGTATCCTGTTGAACCCCCACTACTTCCTTCACATCAAATGACATTTTCCAGGGCTCGTTTTCCTCCCCCACTCAACCATGAGCTCCCTAAAAAGTAACTATCCATGCCTCATATATTTTGGCAACTTTACATTTCCAGATAGTTTCTGGTGCATGATACTTAATAAATACTCAAAAAGTAGTTTCTTAAGCCTACCCAAAGGACTTAATGCTACTGGTATTATCATTACTATTATTTGTGTTTAATCTCTTGGTTTTTTCTGATGCTGGGGATTGAACACAGGGACGCTCTACCACTGAGCCAGGCACATGCCAACCCCTTTTTACTTTTTATTTTGAGATAGAGTCTTGCTAAGTTTCCTAAGCTGGCTTCCAACTTGCAATCCTCCTGCCTCTGCCTTCCAAGTTGCTGGGATTATAGGCGTGTGCTTCTGGACCAGCCCCTAGCTTATCCTCAAAGGTGTTAAATGATAGTAATGGTGGTGAGCATTTACTGAGGTGCCTGATGGTAGGCAGCCTTTCTAGATGGCTCTCAGTGCTTCTGCCTTGGTGTTCACGCCCTAGAGTGCTTTCTCCATCGTTCAGGTGTGAACTTGGTGACCTGCTCCTAATGAATAGAGTGTCGCAGATGTGACTGGACGTCACTTCTGAGCGCAGGTTACACAGGGACAGGGACGCCCATCTTCCTGCGTTCTCTCACCTGCCTACTCCGATGCAGCAAGCTGCTCTGTGGATAGGCCCAGGCGATGAGGAACCCAGGGTGACCACTAGCCAACAGCAGGTATTGAAAGGTATTCTCAGGCAGTCTGAGAGTCACTGAGGCCATCAGGAAGCACAGGAGTGACTTCCACATTCAAACTTGACTGCAGCCCCAGCACGCGGGGATGGAGAGGCTCAGCCTGAGGACCCAGATAAACTGTATCCAGCATCCTGATCCAGGACTGGAAGATGATAGATGTTGGTTGTCTCAAGTCGCTGTATTTGGGGGTAATTTTTTACATAATAACAAATAGCAAAAACTCATTGTTTCAAGCAATCCACAAGAATTGATGCATTGGTCCTGCGACAACGATCCCTCTATTTAAAACACCATGTTACAGGTGGGAAAACTGAAGCGCCGTTTGGGCCTTGGGCATCCTTTAGCTTCTCCTCCCTTCCTGACCAGATGGCTGCAGTTGAAGTTGTGAGCCAGTCACAGTTCATCTCAGGCTAGAGTTCTCCCAAGCTCATTCCAGTTGTCAGAACTCAGTTCCTGGCCTGCACATCCCCATCTTCCCCCTAGCTATGGGACGGGACCACTCAGCTCTAGATGCCGTTGGAGGCCTCCGCGGGAGTTCACACGGGGGTCTGCTCTCTTCCAGGTCTCAGGAGCATCTCTGACTTCTGCCTCTGACCTCCAGACCCCTTTCTCAGGGATTCTTTGATCAGAGTGATTAGAATAATCTCCCTTTTGAGGAATTCAGCTGATTAAGAACCTCGATCACCTTAGCAAAACTCCCTTTGTCATGTGGAGTAACACAGTGACCGAGTGAAAGCCAATCACTCACCCAGGGCTCATCCAGGGCACGGGTCAGTGGAGGGCATTTGAGAATTCCACTTCCCAAACATATGTCTTGTATTCTTTGATGAGATGTTTTAAAAACATGGTTGTAATAAGAAAGTTCATTCAAATAAATGTACCCAGCTTTTAACTCTATTATCGCACTAGCATTTTCTATGTTATTATATAGGCTTCATAATTTTAGTAGGTTTATAATACAGTATATAAAATTAAAATTGACAAAATGTTCCCACACACTTTTATATTTTATCTTAGGGAGATGACATAGAATTGTGGTCCAGATATTTAATTTTGAAAGGAGACAATTTTCTTAACACTTTTTCTCTGTTAATTTATAAAATGCCTATGATATTCTTAATATTGAGTGAGGGGAGATATACATATATATACACACAATACATATGCACATATGCATGCATATATATATATACATATACATATATATATAAAATGTCTGGTACATCATAACCATTTAAGGTACATCAGCATCATTATCTTTCATTCTGACCTCATTCACATTTTAGTACTGATTCTTATGTTTTTATTTGGTGCAATGGTTTCTTCCTGATGTCCGGGCAAATGCAGAAGTGTCTGAAGTGTGGGGAGTGTGAGGCAAATGGTGATAGGAGGTTTTACTTATTGCCATGAGACTTAGTTCCTCAGCTTTCTCAGCTATAAAATGGAGGTCACAATGTGCTGTGTACAGTTTCTTCAATAGTGAATAAAAGGACAGTGTAATTGATACATAATTTGTTCTTGAAGTCATTGTCAATTTGCCTTGAAATCTCACTAAAATCTTGCAAACACCTCATACACACTCTTTGCATCAAAATTGTTAAGTGATCCATATTTCTCTTGCATTTAGAATTTATTGTAAAATCCCAGGCTGTGAAATATGGATTATAAAATTAAAGGGAGCTTGACTTGAAAGGAATCGAACAATGAGATGCTTTAAACTAGTTTTGATTCCGGCAACTAGATGTGTAAATAAAATGGATATTCACAATTTCATAGTCCTCAGAATTCTTAAGGATAACTGAATTAGTCAATATACATATATTCCTAAAGCTTCTCCTTAATGAATAACATATTTTTGTCAATGTTTTTTCTACAGATTTTTTGAAGCAGGCATTAAAAATTTGTGATTCTGAAGAGTTTCTTTAAATATCATTTGCCATGTTAGAATCCATTGATTGTTGTACTCTGAGGAGATCATCTTTATTTGTTATTGAGGTTTTGTCATACTCCAACCTGAAATTAAAATGCTCCCAGGGAACCCCATGGGCTAAAGTGCTGAAATGTACTATGGATCACCGAATGCTAATCAAATTCAGTATTGTTGGAATCTTTTTGTTCCCTTTTTATAGGAAGATGTCTGAGGAAATGGATGGAAATATTGCAATCAGAGAAACGTTCAGGCCTATGTGCAATATAAAAACAAACCCTGGAGCACCAGTGCTGGATTGGGAAGAGAACAGCTAGCTGCCATTGGTATGCGAGCTGGTGATTTAATTGAAAGTGTTTTATTGTCATAAGGCTTGATAAAACAGGAGTGTCTCAAGCATCTTGTGCTGATGACGATGGACTTTTCCATTAGACAAGTGGTCACAGCAGAAGGTGGGGTTCAGCAGGCACGGGACACCCAGCAGGCTGGGGAGCCATCCGTGTGGTGGGCGGAAGCAGAGGTCAGCGGGTCTGTGAACCCGCCTCTTGGTACCTCAGCTTCCTTATCTGTCAAGTGGGAAGCACACTGACACTCATCCTAAGAGGGTTTGTAAGAAAACAATGAAATCATCGTGCTGAGTGCGGAGGCCTGGGTGTCAGCAGTGCTCACGGGTCCAGGTTTGTTCCATTACCGTGATTTATGATGCCGTTTCCACCGACAGTTTCTGGAATGCTAACCGTGCCTTTCTAATGCCTCCCTAATGGCATTTCTTTCAAGAAAACCTGATAATGTTAAAGCATTAAATGGAACCGTGGCAGTCAGGGCTCGGTTCCAGTGGGATTTCACGATGTTCCAGCGCCCTCCTTCTAGACGGGCATGGGGAAGGGCTTGGTTACCCACAGAAGGGCGTTTAAAGCTGTTTGCTTTAGAAAGTTACAAATCTAAACCTCCCCAAAAACCACTTGAGATAAAGTGAAAAAAGAAAAAAAGAAAAAAAGCTATCATGATGTCCATTATGTAGCCCTAGCCTGCCACTTCCCACCTTCTTCTGTCTCATGAAACGAGATCAGAAACAGATTCAACTTAGAGCAAATTCCGATGATTTCAATGTGGGCGTGTTAGTTACAGCATCTTTTCCCACAAAGTCTTTGCCATTGTGAGGTCCTGTGGTTACATCGCACAGCTCTGGGACGCCCTGTCTGCCCCGCCTCCCGCCTTCCATTAGTCACACACTTTCTCTGCCTCCATGGTGCTGGTCGGGTCCTCTCTTTTGTAACCTCTCTGATTGTTTGTACTGGTGTCTTTTATCCTGATTCTGGCTTTGCCCTTAAATGGTCTTCCTTTTAGTTCTTCCTTCCTCATTCTGTATTCCTCAGCCCAAGCCCTAGTCCTGTCACATGGAACACTGGCTCTGGTAAGTCACCCCAGAACTTGGCTTCTCTGAAGATGAAGAGCACGAACCCAGGTCTTGGGTCTTCCCAGTCTGGAGACTTTCCTGGAGAACTAGGTCCCATGACCATCTTTACTCAGATGACTCAAGGTTGTTTGAATGGGGCCTCGGGGGTTAACTTAGACCTTGGTGTTAGGCAGTTTTCTGTAATTGTAACAAATACCTGACATAATAAACTTATTAAGAGAAAAGGTTCATTTTGACTTACAGTTTCAGAGGCTTCAGTCCATGATTATTTGGCCCCATTGTTTTGGCCTGTGGTGGTTCATCATGGTGGGAGTGAGTGGCAGAGTAAGACTATTCCCCTCAAGGCTGGAAGTGAAAGAAAGAGGCTGAGACAGGCGCCACTGTCCCCTTCAGGGCACACCCCCACTGACCTGTCAGTCTCCCACGAGGCCCCACCTCTTAAAGGCTCCACACACCACTCTGGGGACTAAGTCTTTATCACCTGGACCTCAGGATCCAAATAGCAACCCCCAACAAGGACTAAACTGGAGCTGACCCCAGGATGTAGGATGCCTGGCTCGGTTCATTCTCACAAGAGCATAGCAAACTCTGCAAATGTCTCAGGGGAACTCACCCCGAGCCCACACTTTGGGGCATTGGTTTGGAAATGCTTGGATCTCGTGGCATAGTGGAACAAGTTTTGACGGGTATTTCTGGGGAGCAGACTTGCAGGAGTTGGAGATACAGCCCCTTGCTCAGAGTCGTCTCTTCTCTTCAGTCACGAGATGGGTCTGTCTGGGCCCAGGCAATTCTCTGGACTAGTCCTCTCGCAGTCAGGAGAACTCTTGGCTTAGAGGTGTGCCTTCATGGGACTTTCCCGGCCCCCTGGTAACCGGCTTCTGGGGGCTGTGAAACTGCGATCCACTGAGGCAATGCCAAAGCCACACTCTATGACTCCGCAGTCCCAGCTAAATTGCCAAGGTCACTTATTTAACTGGCAGATTCTTTTATAAGACATTGCTTCCTCCATGTATTGCACTGTTAGGCTTCGTGGGAAATACAGAAGATGTGTCAACGGTTCTTTTCGGAGTCTTCTGTTTGTTTGTTTTGTGTTTAGTACCAGGGATCAAACCTCTTAGGTAGGAGATAGGGCATGGGGCAGGGCTAGGGCCCTCACCCCACCTAACAGTCGGCATTGTACTTCCTGAGAGGAGAAATTGGGCCATCTTGTGCTTAATGGGGGAAAGCTAGAAGACCACAAGAGGAATCCAAGACCCTGAAGGGAAAGTCCCTGATCTTAGGCATGCGAATATACCCAAGGGACTGACCCTTAACAGGTTAACAGGTTGCTAATTAACATACCATTAGCATTGAGGTTTGCTTCCCTTTGTGCCTTTTATTGGGGGAAAAAGAAACTTACCCATGCAGAGTACAATTATGTCAGGTTGATCTGTCAATCAAGGTGTCAGTCAGCCCCAGGTCTACCCAGGGAAGAAGGGGTAGAACTACCACAGCCCAATAAAAGCAAGATTCGCTGCAATGACGATGCCTTGAGCGACTTCGTCGGCAGTGCCTACTCCGCTCTCCAAGGGTGTACTTTCACTTTCAATAAACCTTTGCTTTACAAGCAAATGTCCCACATCTCTCTCAAGGTTCTCCACGAACCTACACCTGGAACCCCCTGAGGACCCCTGTCCTGTGTGCTGCTAACAAACCCACTGTGTTATATCCCCAGTTCACCCTCTCTGTTTTTTCCCTTAAGTTTTCAGACAGGGTCCAGTTCAGTTGCTGAGGCTGGCCTCAAACTTGTGATCCTCTTGCCTCAGTCTCCCAAGTCACTAGGGTTTCAGGCATGTGGCACTGTTCCTGGCTGTGTGAACAGTTCTTGTCCTGGAACAGATTTTTCACCTATGAAAGTCAAAGAAACAAATTATAAAACCTGCTTGGTGAGGTCTAAGAGATCCCAGAAGGAAGTGATCATTTCAGGTTGGTGGCAAATTGTTTCACAGAGCGTGGCTTGAACAAGACAGACAGTTTGCAGATATGGGGATCTTCAGAAGGATTCCCCCTGCAGCCTCAACAAAACTGAAGATGTCGTTCCTGGGCTCACAGCCCTGCAGTGCTTTTCACGCGGCTTCTCCAACCGCAGTGAGCACATACACTTAAGCCAATGACCTCATTAAATGTAGATTCAGGTTCCGTAGGTCTGCAGTGGGGCCCGAGAGTCTGCATTTCCAACAAATTCTTATCTCCTTCTCCAGCTGCAAACCTAGGACAAAACTTTGGAAAGCAAGAGTAGGTGTGAGGAGCAGGGCAAACCAGCTGAGCCAAATCTAGTCCGCTACCTGCTTTTCAATAAAATTTTGTTGGAATAGGGGCACATCTTCTTGCTTACCTATTGCGCAAGACAGTTTTGACATTCTTCTGGCAACATGAAGCAGAGATAGAGACCATGTGGACCACAAAGCCTAAAATACCTGCTGTCTTATCCTTCACAGATAGGGTTTGCCAACCCATGGCATAGATGTCTAAACGCTTCGGGGCTGTGTTTGGGCACTAGCAGGTCTGATCTTCAGCACATTCCTTCCCCCTCTGCTCTGCCTTCCCAGGGTGCTCTGCTGCCATATGATCATCTGGCTCCTACCCAGATCCCACAGGGTCTTGCCCATTTCTCTGCATAAGCCCTTTACCGGGAACAAGCTTCCGGGTATCCTACCTTGCTTACCCACTCAGCTTGATTCTGCTCTGGTGATACCTCTCCTGGGAAGCATCTCAAGGCTGGGTCCCATGTCCACAGTGCTTGTCCTTGTTCCCACTGCCACCTTCTGTCAACACGGTGCCTTCTTCCATCTGTCTGTCTGTCTCCCTCCAGTGCAGGCTGGGATGGTGTATCATAGTGCATAACTCAAAACAGATGTTTCATAAGTATTTAATGAATGAATAAACTACTAATAGTATTGCTCATTTGGGGCAGGGCGAGGAGACAGATAGGGGGGCAGGAAGATATGATGCCTTTCTCATCCCTCCCAAGTCACTGCTGACCCTCCTGTAGCAAGAGGTAGGCAGCAAGAGGAAAGCATAGCAAGTCTATTTCATAAAAGTGTTCATTTGGGGGTGGGGCGTGCAGGAGAATGCAGAATAAAGACTGAAGCCTTCTGCTTAGGCTCAGTGAAGAATGGACAGCTAGGCAGAAATGTGACTGGACAGAAAGGGCATTACATAGTGTAACAGGCTGCATGGGGGAAATCCCAGCGAAGCCTGCTGGTCCGGTTCTTCTGTGGCATTCCCTCCCCCTGGGTGTAGGGCAGGACCCTCAGGGATGAGGGTCTCTGGGCTTCCTATTGGACAAGATAGGTCAGAGAATTTCTGCATGCCAGCTCCTAAACAGAAAAGTGGGGAAGGCCAAGGGATACTTTTAGCCTTGACGGCTGCTTTGGAGAGAGTATGGGTAGGGTGTCTAAATTTCCTAACTGACCTGAAAGAGAGGTATTCTGGCTTCTGCACCTTGCTTCCGGGGAGCATGAGGGGTTGGAGACAGGAGGGCAGGACCAGGTCCCAGAGACCTTGGTCCTGAGGCTGCATCTGAGGCCTTCCCATGAGCCTTGGGGTAGAGTGCTCAGCATGCCCAGCACCGTACTCTGGGCTGCTGTTGCCTGGACCGGAATGCAGGCTTCATAGGGGGCTCATTAAGGAGAGTGGCGGGAAGCAAGGTCAGACAGAGCGAGGCAGCCAGCCACGGCCTTGAAGCCATGCGCCAGACCTCGTTGTTCTTATCGGGGTCAGAAATTCTCCCAATGGCTTCTAAGAGGCTTTAGGCCAGTGGGATGCTCTCTGATGAAGAGGTTTCCATGGTCAAGCAGGCTTAGGACTCTCACAGAAGGCCCTCCTTTTACAGAGTCCCAGCGCGGGGTTCTATGCCAGAGAAAGCAGTTTCTCCTTGTTTCTCCCAGGAAAGTCAAGCTTTGCTGACTGGATCTTCCCTCCCTTGGAATAGCTGGCTCAGATTTTGAGGAATGGATACTGCGTTGGGAGATGCTGGCCTGGCAACCGCCTGGTGGTCCATCTCCAAGGCCATGATTTAGGAAGAAGCCCCCTACAGAAGAGGCAAATGTATTCTAGAAAATGCTCATTAAATATATTTCTTAAAAGCAAGAATTCTGAATTCTTATACATTTTATATATATAATAATTATATATTATTTATATAATATGTAATTTATAGTTGTAATTATATCATATTACAATATAATTATAAATATAATTATATCATATTATAATTATATAAATATAATATATAATTAATATATATAATTTATATATTATTTATACAATAATATATATTATATATACATTAAATATATAATAATATCTATTATATATGTTATATATAATATATATAATAATTATATATGTATTATATATAATATATTATTATATATAATGATATATAATATGTATTGTTATATATTATATAATAATATGCCTTGTGCTCCTGTTAATGAGTTTTTCTCAAAATGCCTAGAAGATCCACACTGGCTTACTATGTACTGCCATAGATCACTGTGACAAAGCCAGCTTCAACGTTCAGTTGGAAAAATTTTTAACCTGCACTTTCTAAACATTATGTTTTAGTACATTTTATGAACATAATTGTGAACATAATAATATCTATATTATTATAGATTAAATGAAACATATATATTTATGAAATATATATAAAATATATTAAATGAAACATATATATTTAAATATATAATAATATCTATATTATTATATATTAAATGAAAACTAGTGTGGAGTATTGAATATATTTTTGTGGTCCCCTGAGATCCAGGAGACAAAGTCGGAATTTCTCATTTCATGAAAGGACAAGAATATTTCTTCAGTTTATTTTCTGACACAGGTGCAGCCATCTGATTCTTGACAAAGGTGCCAAAAACGTGTTGGAAGAAGGACGTCTCTTTAACAAATGGTGCTGGGAAAACTGGATTCCCACGGGTTGAAAATGAAGCCAGAACCCTGCCCTCTCACCCTGCACAAAACATCAGCTCAAAATGGATCAAAGACCCAAGTATAAGGCCTGGAACTTGGAAGTGGCTAGAAGAGAACGTAGGAGAAACGCTCTAGTACATTGGCACGGGCAAGGACTTCCTGAAGGATCCTGAAAGCTCAGGAAGCAATAGCAAGAACTGATGGATGGGTTGGCACTAAAGTAAAAAGCTTCCGCACAGCAAAGGGAAAGGTTAACAGAGGGACGAGGAACCCACGGAATGGGTGGATTCCTTGCCAGCTTCTCTTCTGACAGAGGATTAATATCCAGAATATATAAAGAACTCACAAAACTTAACACCAAAAAGCCAAATAACCCCAGTTAATAAATGAGCAAAAGAGCTACACAGATACATCTCAAAAGACGAAGCACAAGTGGTTAGTAATTAAATGAAAACTAGTCAATATCTTTAACCATCTGGGAAATGCAGATCAAAACTGCACTGAGATTCCATCTGACTCCAGTCAGAATCATCAAGAATACAAATGATAAACCCTGGGGAGGATACGGAGAGAAAGGGACACGTGCATTCTTGGTGGGGAGGTACATTAATCGAGTCACTTTGGAAATCAGTATGGAAGTTCTGCAAGAAACTAAAAATGGCGCTACCATGGGATCCAGCTGTGCCATTACTCAGCATATATACATGAAGACATTAAAGCCAGTCTACTAGGGAGGGCCCAGCATAGCTGCAAATATTCTGGTACTACTCCCAGCAGCCAAGTTATGAACTCAGCCTCAGTGCCCAGAGAGAGATGAAAGGGTAAAGGAAATGTGGTGTATATACACAATGGAGTATTATTCAACCAGAAAGAAGAATGAAATCATGTCCTTTGCAGGAAAATGCATGGAACTGGAGCATCATGTTAAGAGCAATGAGCCAGACTCAGAAAGACAGATATATCACATATTTTCTCTCATATGTTCAATCTGGAAAACAAGATGATACATGCATAAAATGAAGACAATTAGTGAAGGGCAAGGTCAGGGATTAATGGGACCAGAAGTGATCAAAATATGTTATGTGCCTTTAGGAAGAGGCCACAATGAAATCCTCACTTCTGAATAATTTATATGCCTAATAAAAAATGTTCCCTGAAATTTATCATAATAAAACACCAAAGAGAACTATATTTACAGAATGTCTAAGGGAAAACTTCTTATTTATGTAGTTGATGTTATAAAACTAGAGAATAAAATAATTCTGGTAAAAATACAGCCTTCCTATGATATAGGCATTTAGGAACTGAGATTTAGCCTTACACAGACCTTAACAGCAGAATCAGTCCTGGGGAGCAGAGCTCAGGCTGCACACCTGGAGTCCCAGCCACTCGGAGGACTGAGGCAGGAGGCTCCCTGGAGCCCAGAAGTTCAGGCCAGCCTGGGTATCAGCAAGACCCCATACTCCCAACCACTCCAAAAAATTAAAGAAAGAAAAAGGAAGGGTCATCGCAGATCACAAATCATCCAAATTGCTTTTGGTCCCAGGACTTTGCTAGGCTGGCTTCTCGTCATCACTGAGACCCTTGGAGAGGGTTCCCCTGACCCAATCTAGCCTAGAGGTCCACACCAGGCCGGCCTCTCCCTGCCCTGCTACCCTTTGCGTACTGCTCACAGCTGGCAGGAGTCAGCCTGGTTAAGGTCTGAGTGCTGCAGAATTGTCCCGACGCTGTAGAGGCAGCTGACTCCCGCCCTGCAGGACACTGTGCGGTGAAGGCCTGTGCCGGGTGGCCACCCTGTCTCGGGGAGAAGTTAGGCCTCTGCGCTGCCTCAAGCTGAACGTTTCCAGTTACCTCTGTGCGGGGCAGCGGGAGACCTCCAGACAGCCACGCCTATGTCCTCCGAACCAATGATCGATTGACCCAGAGAGCTCTGCTCTCCTGTGCTCGTGAAGTCCCCTTACTCAGAACGCCGCACGGAATTTGTCCATCTGCGAGAACCAGGAGGCTTACCTCCTGCTTCTCCCTCTCCCAGCTCATCAGGGCCACTCTCTGGGCTCCCTCCTGCCCAGGCCAGCCTGGAATCAGATTCCATATTCTCTAATAGCGTGCAGCGCTTCACGTGTGGTCACTAGTTAAGTTGCTGATTTGATTAAATAAAGAATCCCAAAGCTCATGTGGCAGGAGCTGAAGTGTCTGTGCCTCACCAAACCAGTGAATGACATTCCAGGTCTTTGCAGCCACTTAGGCGCTTGTGGGCCACCCAGGCTCAATGCTGCTGTCTTCCAGCCTGCCTTCAGCTCCGGCCTCCTGACCTCCCCACTGCCCCTGTAGCCCTGAGGCCTCCCTTCCCCAGGTAGACACAAGGCTCGCCCCAAACAGCCCTCAGAGTTTTGCTCAAACGTCTCTTTAGTGGAGACGTCTTTCTGACCACCCTATTTAAAATCACAAAACCTGGCTCTGCGCTCCCTACCAATTTCTCTTCTGTACATTCATCTCTATCTGACATACTTCGTATTTTGCATCAGAATCTGTTTACTGCTGCTTACTCGCTCCCTCGTCTAAGCTCCACGTGGGCAGGGGTTTTGCATGTTCACAGGTAGGTACAGTTGGCACAAGGCACACAGTTAATAAATATTACGGAAGCCGTGAATGAATAAAAGAAGAAATTAGTATGTAAACATACATGATTTGAATATCAGGTAGAAGCAGTCTGTTAATATGGATCATATACAGCTCTCCAACACTGCGAGCTGAGTTTCAATTAGATTCCTGCAGGGAACAGAAACCACAGGGTTACCCCAGAAGTGGGAGTTTATTTTAAAGGATTTTGGGGAAAGACAGGAAGAGCTCGTGGAAGTGGAATGTCATTCAGACCACCATCAGCATGTAGTCCTGACCAGTATTGAGGTTCTCAAAATGTCATTATTAGAATCGTGGGGTGGTGGGCCCCATGCGACCCTGGCTTCTGCTAGTCTGGATAGGCTCTGAGACTCTGCATTTCTACCCTGCTCCCAGATGATTTGGATGTTCCCACCCTGATGGGGGTTTGCATTTGCCCCCCTGGTCTAGTAGTATAAAAGCCACTCTGTGGACCCTGGGGAGTCTTAGAAAAGAGAGTTGGTTCCTGAGAGGAATGTGCTTCCAAATTGCTGATTGATTATATTCTGATTCAGTTCTCACTTGAAATCTCACATCCTTGACGGACTTCAGTCTGGTGCGTCCTGGCGTCTGCTTTTTGCTTTGCTCTCTGCAACCCTCTGTCTTGGTGCCACTTTCTTCCTGCCAATCATGTCAGCATCTCTCACTTGAAATCCTCTGGGGAGTTAAACGGGTTGACGGGACGTTCTGCTCACCCTTCCACAGAGCTTAGGGTCATGCAGGGGCCTTTGGTCATGCACAGATGCTGGGCTTGCAAGGTCATGGGGATGAAGCATCATCACCTGTGTGAGGGATGTCCCCATGTGGTCATCAGAGGGGCTGTTAGAAGGAGGGCATCAGGTTTTCAGAAGAGAACAGGGTACAGGACAGGCCACTGGCCTGGAGAGTGCCGCGAGGTGATCAAGGATATTTTGGAATGGAGTGGGAGACGATGCCTGCACTTTGCTGCCAGGTGAGTGCAAATGAGCGGCTAATACTGGACAAATCTATTTCCTCCAGGTCTCCATTCTTCAGGGACAGAGTGAGAGGGTCTGGCAGGAAGAGCTGTGGGTTCCTCACCATGAGCAGGCGCTGCCCTTCGATGCTTCTCCAGTTTACTGCACAGGGGAAGACTGGAGGACAGCCGGTCTCTCTTTCCAGGTTGCTGGGATCCTGCCTGTTCTAGCTGAACCTTCTATTCTGTTGAGAGCGTGGACACAGAATCAACCTACCGGGCTGGAATCCTGGTGCTGCTATTTACTAACAATATCACCTTGGGCAGATCTTTTTGTCAAGCCTCTACATCCTCATTCATAAAATGAGGATTTGAATAATCTCCTGATAGTTTTGTTGCACTCAGTGAGTTATTATATGTGAAAGTATTTATAATTACTGAGAGTGAAAAGAGTTAATATGTTAAAATGTTCACAAGGGTATCAGCACATAGAAAAGACTTTAAAATTATTTTATGTGTTTTTATCAGGGCTATAATTTTTGTGCTTTAATAATATGACCACATGTGCACAGGTTGATACTTAGAAATGTGGTTAGAATAGGAAGTCCTTGGACATTCCGAGGGTAAATGTTGCTGTAATGAAGAGATTTGGAAGTATTTTAGAAATACCAATACTTTCAAAAGATATTTTTAGAGGCAAAGGAGAACATGACATTCTTTAAAAAACAAAGCCATAAGAACATAAATCATAGCAACCTTTGCCAAAGGCCAGGAGCGAGCGAGGAGGAAGGACCAGTGACGGGTCAGCAGAACTTTCCAGGGAGGTGGCAGTGTACTCTGCTTGGCTGTGTTGGTTACGTGACTGAGCACATTTTTCAAAACTCACAACAAAAGAAGGGCCAAACTTTCTGCACCTAGGCTGTAGCTAAATCGCTATTTCAAGTATTTGAATGCAACCTGAAATGTCTAGAAGCTCTGCCGTACCTGCTGCCATATTGGAGCAGCTCTCTATCCTCACATTGGTTTCCATCTGGGGCACTTTCTAGTTACACCCGCAACCTGCCTCCCACCTCTGCTCCTCACAGCCATCCCCTGCTCCCCTCCATCTCCTCCCACTCCCTTCTCCTCGTGCTCCTTAGGATATTTTCCCTCACTCAGGCAATGGGAACAAAGGGATCTGGGTGATGATCGTTGATGCTACTATGACTGGTAGTACTTGATAAATTGTTACTGCGGGCACTCTGTGGGGGAGAAAAAGGCTTTTTGAAATTTGATCTCCTATCCACAAACTTAAGTAAAATTATTTAATATTTTGTGGTTTATTTTTGGCACTAAAAATCTTAAAAGGGAACCTCCTAGTTTGCTGAATGTTTTGAATTACTGGAAGTGGAGGTCAAATTTTATGAAACTTTTTTCTGTATTTCCAAGATCACATGCTTTTTTCCCTTCATTTCATAAATGTGATGAATCTACGCAAACAGATTTTTCAAGTGTAAAAAGAACTCGTCTTCATGTTTATGCTCACGGCTGAGGTTGGGGTGATTTTCTCCTGCTTGTTTTCCTGGACAGGTTTTGGCATTGAGAGTGAGATCGCCTCATCAAACCAGCTGCGGGATAGTTACCTTTTTCCTGCGTTCCAAGGGGTTCCTGAGATCAGGGAGAAACTTCCTTAACTGCTTGCCTCGTGAAGAATTCACCACGGAGGCCGCCTTGGCCTGCAGCTTTCTTTCAGAGAGGTTTTCCATTGTGGATTTAATAATCCCCAGGATTACACTCCAAAACTTCTTTGTTCATGTTGGTCAATGCTCTATAATAGGATTCAGTCCACA
Organism: Glaucomys volans; assembly: GCA_020662805.1. Classification (NCBI taxonomy): domain Eukaryota; kingdom Metazoa; phylum Chordata; class Mammalia; order Rodentia; family Sciuridae; genus Glaucomys; species Glaucomys volans. The sequence continues at coordinate 2,016,398 of JAJEJO010049789.1, forward strand.
TGACTTAAGTGTTCTATATTTTCTGGCTACAATGTGCTTACAATATGCTCTTATGCATTTTCCACGTCTGTGGATCTATCGTGAGGTTCCTTTGGTTATGTGTATTATCTTTTGGGGTTTTAAAAATTGTTCATGTAACAGTTTTACCAACTTATTAGTCATTTTGAAGAGTCAACCTGTGACTGTCAATTTCTTCTAATGCGTATTCGTTTATTTCATTGATTTCTATTCTTGTTGTTCTTCCATTTTCTTTAAGTTGCTCTGTTCTGTTCTGTTTCTTTACATCTTGAGATGATGCTTACCTTATTTTTAAGACCTCTTTCTTGATTTATGCATGGCAGATTATGATGAATTTCCTTTAACACTTTTTTATTTATATCACATTAATTTTGATATACATTTGTTATAATTTTATTATAATTCAGATAAACATTTAAATTTTTTATTGTCATCCATTATTTGATGTGTCAGTTATTTAATGTTAATTGCCAAATGCAGAAGTGTTTTCTAATTATCTTGCTATTGATTTCTATCTTAAACTGCCCTCAAGCCAGATTTTAATCCCTTGCCTTATGGTCAATTTGGCTAAGAGATTTGCCTGAAAATACTGTTTTCTGCAATGGTCAGTTTTCATGCTCTATATATGTTCATTCGTTATTCATGTTTTCAACTCTTTATTGTTTCTGATCCTGTGTCTTCTTGTCTTGTCAAGCACTAAGGCAGAAGGGTTAATTGTTCTGTTCAGTTTGCACTAGTGTTTGTTTTTGTGGTGCTGTCAATATCCACGCACATTTTGAAACATTACATCTTCTTGATGAATTGGTCATTTTATTATGCTGCATCTCTGTGCCTAGTGATGCTTTTGCCCCGAGAGCTACATGGCCTGACACTCAAGTGGACTGACATTCTTGATTCATGATCGTGGCGATGCAATTTTTCATCTTAATCTTGGTTGGTATGCGTCACTGTGTCTTGCATGCCTCTCCTGTAAACACCTGCTGCATTTGGATCTGGAATGTCCCCCAAAGGCCCATGTATCAAAGGCTCAGTCCCCAGCATAGTACCACTGGGATGCGCCAAACCTGTAGGAGGCGGGGTCTAGTGGGAGAAAGTTAGGACATTAGGGAAGTGCCCTTGGGGGAGATATTGGAACTCTGGTCCATTTTCTTTCTCTCTTTGCTTCCTGGTGGTCCCCATGAGGTGATCAGCTTTCTCCACCACTTGGTCTCCACTTTGATGTTCTGCCTCCCTAACACCCAAAAGACAACTGTGGCCTGAAGTCTCCAAAACTGGGAGATGAAATACGCTTTCCCCTTTTTAAAGCTGACTACCTTAGGTATTTTGTTAAGTGATGGAAACTGACAGTACAACAGCATTGACTTGTGTGTGTGTTAAATAGGCCTTTCTGTTTTTTAATGTTGACTATGTGTTTGGTTACAGTGACGGAAACTGACCCACACAACATTGATTTTTGTGTGTGTGCACACAAGTCATCCAGTCTGAAAATCTTTTCAGAAGTTTTCAAAGCTTTTTAATAAAAAATTTTAGTCATACAGATTGTTAACATTTTTATATGCACAGAGATGCGTAACACCTATCCACATGTGTGCTTAAATATTTATTACTAGTAATATTTATTAGTAGAAAGATTTATTTCAATCCATTGCAAAAATAATGGTTGCAGACGGAGGGCTGTTTCATCCCCAAGTGCAAAAAGAACATCTTCCTACTTAAACACAATATCATCATCACAGCCAAGAGCTGTGCCAGGGTTTTCTGGTACTACCTATCTAGTCCATATCCAACTTTTTGCCAATGTCCCCAAAACTTAGAGCCTCCCTGTACCCATCAGAACTCAATCAAAACTCATACTGTATTTGGTTGTTATGTCTCTTTAGTCTTTAAAATCTAGAATAAACCCCCCACATCCATCTTTTCCCTTATGACATGAAGTTTTGAAGTGATCAGGCCACTTGTAGCATGCCCCATTTGCTGGATTTGTCTTTGATGTCACTTAAGTCGTTCCCCAAGGTGTTTCATGGAAATGAAGACCTTGCCCAGATTCCTGTTAAATACTCCATTGTCTTCAGGTCTCATTATTGTGTTAAGTGGTTGCCAGTCAACTTTGCTCTTTTTAGAAGAGTGGTTTTCAACCAGGCGTGATCTCCCTGGGGAACATTTGACAATGTCTGGTGATTTTTTAGCTACTTCAGCTTGAGGGGAGGGGTGCATGAACACTGAGAGCATAGAAACTCTGTTCTTGGGTAGCATCTTTAGATTCTTTCATACTTTTGTTTTTCTATAGTCTCACTACAACTTTTAATACAGCTCAGGGGTCGCTTGGCTTTCTGGCTGCATGGATTGATATCTATCACCAGTTTAGGAAATTCTCAGCCACTATCTCCTTAAATATTCCTTATTTTTTTAAGACTTGATCTAGGTTCTTAGGACCTGATGCTTTTAAGATTTTGCCACTACCACTTTTGAAAGAATGCAAAGTTACAAATAATGGTAGTACTTATTTAGCATTGTAAAATAAATCTTAAAAAAATGAAAAATTCCAAATACAACAAAAATTTTGAAATAAAACATTCATAATATACTAGTTAACTACCTGAATTCTGCCTACTATATTAGTCAACTTTCTATTATTATAACATAATGTCTGAGATAATCAACTTAAAAAGCAGAAAGTTTTATACTGGCTCAGAACCTGGAGGTTTTAGACCATGGTTGGTTGGCCACACTGCCTTTGGGCTGGTGGTGAGGCAGCACATGATGGTAGAGGTCCGTGATGGAGGAAGCTGCTCACCTCCTGGCAGGCAGAAAACAAAGACAGAGGAAGGAGCTGGGGTCCCAGTGCTTTCCAGGGCACCTCCCCAGTGACCTCTCTTCCTTCCCCTGGGCCCCACTCATACAGTCTCCACCGCTACCCAATAGCACCAAGTCACAGATTAACTCTGTAAAACTTTGGTGTTTGGGGAACGTTCCAGAAGCAAACTATCTCACTTCTGTACAGGACTTTTCCCCTCGTGCACTTTGGCTCTAAACTCTATTCCTATATTGACAGCATGGTAACAGCATTTCTAATTGAGACAGTTTAAAAAAAATACAATATTTCAACATGTTTGGTAGAAAATTTAACTTACTAATATTTTAGAAAAGTTCATCTTAACTTTAAGGAGAAAGACAAAGAATTTGAGCCAATGATTGTAACAGGTTCTTTGAGAAGTGTTTTTACAACAGGGAAAGAAAAGCGAGGGATACAAAATTACAGGGTTTTTTTTGTTTTGTTTTGTTTTTTGTTCTGTTTCAAGATGGGAGACATAGAAAATGGCTCCCTGCCAATGGTAGTGATTAAGTAGAGAGTGGAGAAGCCGAACATTCCTTAAGGACTACATTCCTTAAGCAGCTGTGTGTAAAGAATGAGAATTTAAGGTACAAATGGAGGGACTGGCCTTGCCTGGGATTTTAAACCTGGAGTCTGTAGGCCTCCAAGGATCCCACAGATGGAATAAAATTTGTGAACTTGAATGGGAAAAAGCTATAACTTTTTACTAATAATTTTAATAGAAGTAAATGAAATTTAACATTTCCTTCAATCACAAATGTAGTCAACAAATAAGATATTTTCAGAATTTCTTAAAATATTATTCACGCTCCTCACTATATTAAAATAGATGGCGATTAGACCCCCTGCTAGATCATCTTATATGATGCATTAATAATGAAGCATACATCACCATATTACAAGTTTAAAAATATTTTGGTTTCTGACATGAAATAGAATTGGCTTCTTTTGTATTCTTAGGCATTGTTTTTATGCATTGAGAAAATGATTCTTAAAAAGAGTCCAGAGGTTTCTCTAGACTGTAAGAGGTCTCATGAGTGACAGGCGGGGAACACAGTGTGGCCAGCCAGGCAGAGAATGGGGGCGGGCAGCTGGGTAGAAGCAGGGGGTTATCAGATTTGGTGTTTGAAGCTGAAACTTTCCTTTTCCTTACTGCTTATCATTTTCTCAGAGAAATGTGAGGCAAGGTCATGGGAGAGAGTGAGAAGGGGGAGGAGATAATGGGAATTTGAGGACAACAAAGAAGGTGTGAATTGCTTTTCTGAGAAAGGAGGAAAGCTAATTTCCTTGGAGAGGGAGGCAGGACTGCAGGGCAGTGCTGAGCACCCACTTGTGTTTTTGAATTTAAAGGGAGACCATATTGTGTGCCCTTCCCCTGCTCTGTTCAGTGGAATGGGAGAAGGGGGAGCTAACCAGAGTCAGAGCTTCGGGAAGGAGGAGAGGGGAGGGAGAAAGGGCTGGGGAACAATGGTTCAAGTAGCAGAGCAGGGCTACAGATGGTCATTCAGGGCTCAGCAGGGAGGAGGGAGGCAAGAACACTGGGTGCGTGGGGCCAAGGGTCCTGTCTCTAGGAGGAAGGAGAGGCAGGCATGCTACCATTAGTGAACGGAGAAGATGAACCTGAGAGGGAATGGAAAACCCTAAACCAGACTGACACAAATCATGATTTAAGGTCATGAGAAGCAAGTGAATATTTTAGGGACTGCACCAACCTAAACTCTGCATTTTGACATTGAAATCAGCCCTTCTCCCCCCTGAGTTTCCCCCTCCTAAGTTTCCATAACTACCTTCCACACAAGCTCATGTCATTTCTCTGCTTCTGATTCTTCCAGAAGGGCAAAGTTGGCTTCCTCACACGTCAGGAAGACCTGTGCCCCTTACTGTAGGGAAGAGCAATCATGTCAGTTAGTAGGACAGTGGACAAGCAGTTTGTGTTTGCTGTATGCCCTGCACCATTAGGTACCTTCTGTATGTCTTTCATCCACAATCCTATGAAACAGTACAGTTGAGTAAACTAAGTGTGAAGATATCTATTGTGTTAGACATCTTTTCATGGCTGTGACCAAAATGCTCAAGAAAACAACTTAGAGGAGGAAAAATTAGTTTGACTCACAATTTTAAAGGTTTATTTCTTGGTTGGTTGACTCCATTCCTCTGGGCTCAAGGTGAAGCAGAGCACCATGACAGAGGGTGCTGTGGAGGAAAGTTGCTCACCCCATGGCATTCAGGAAGCAGGAAGAGAGAGAAGGGGACACAGGAAGATGAGCCCTTCCAGGGCTTACCCCTGTGGCCCACCACCTCCAGCCATGCCCTACCTAGTTACCACCCAGTGAGTCCACTCAAACTAGGATGAATGGATTGGGTTGCAGTTTTCATAATCATTTCACCTCTGAAAATTTTTGAATTAACATGACATTTCGGGGAATACTCCACATCCAAACCTTAACATTCCTCTCCTGGCTTCCAAAAGCTCATGTCCATCTCACAATGCAAAATGCATTTAGCTCATCTCCAAGAGCCTCCACACTCCTAATAATTCCAGGACAGCTCAAAAGTTGAAGTCCAAAGTCTTGGCTTGAGGCAAATTCTTGCTGGTGAGCCCCTGTAAAGATCAAAAGCAAGGTATGTATACCCAATATCTAGTGTTACAGAGAAAACATTCCCATTTCAGAGGGGAAGAATAAGGGCACAGAAAGAAAAGATGGGACCAAACAAAACTGAACCCCAGCCAGGCAAATAGGTCTTAGAGCTTGGAGTATAGCATCTAGGACACTTGACGTGAGATAAGCTCTCCAAAGGGACGGGGCAGTCCTGTGCCTTTGGCCTTGCTGGTTTCAGTGCTCAATTTTAGCCTGGCTATTTCTATAGTCAGCAGTTTTCCTTGACAGATAATCCACGTTACTGACATCTCTTAATATTTGGCTTCTGCATTCCAACTTTGGCTTCACTTTTATAGCTTCATGCATTAACCTCTCAAGGAAAGCCTGCTGGGATTCCAACCCTGCTCCACTTTTCCTGACCTCACAGGCTTTGTTTTGAAATCTCAGTGGAAGCCTCCATGTCCCCCTAACTCCAGCATCTTGCACTCTTGCTGAACCAGCACTGCATGGACTATGCTAAAGTCTGCCACCAGCTCAAGGAGTAGCTGGGCCCCTGAGTGAGGCAGTGGCCTCTGAGTACCTGTGTAGCTGAGTGTGGTGAAATAACTTCCTGGGCTCTCCTGTGCAAGCAGAGTGCCCCTTGGGAGCTCTTCTCAAAAGTGTTTTCTCTTTTATATCCTTGAGACTGCAATGAGTGTTGTCTGGCAAATTCTTGAGATGCCCTCAAACCTTTTCTCATATTCTTCTCTGTGCAAAGTACTTAGCATTTCTTTAGTGCCCATAATCTCTTCAACAATACACCTTCATTGGCCCCAGTTTTACACACACTTTTCTGGCCACATGGCCAGAAATCCTTCAGTTCTACTTTCTGCCCCTGATTATCACAGTAAACCTGGCTAATATCTTCCAGCAAAATCTATGCCACTGACTGAATGCTGTACTGCTTTGAAATTTCTTCTGCCACTTTCTTCTGCCTTCACTTTCAAACTCATCTTCAGTCTTGGAACATGGACAAAATATAGACAGGCCATTTGCCAGAAAGTACCATGAATGTCCTCTAGTTCAATTCCCAGGAGAGTCCTCATTTCTCTCTGAAACCTCATAAGCACAGTCTTCATTGTTTTTATTCTGGTCTTCGTGCTCCCACCACCAGAATTGTCCACTAATTTCTGCTTAAAAATTCTATGTCTTCTTCAGCCTACACCTCCAAACTTTTCCAAATTCCCTCCCACAAATCATTTCCAAAGGATTCTGAACCACGTGGTTAGATTAATCACAGCAACAATCCTACTTCTCAGGACCAATTTCTGTGCTAGTCAGTTTTTCATGACTGTGAACACAGCACCTGATAAGGACAACTTAGAGCGGGAAAGGTCTATTTTGGCTCACAGTTTCAGAGGTTTAGTCTGTGATCAGCTGATTCCATTGCTCTGGGCCCAAGGTGAGGCAGAGCCCTGTGCTGTAGAGGAAAGTGTTCTTCATAGTTTTGTTGCCCAAGTAATACTGTTAGAAACACTGTTTGGACTTGCCATTTAAGATTTTCCTGTGAAAGGTATTCCAAGTGTGTTTCAGTCCACAGATTCCCCCTCCCATCATTTCTTTCTTTTTTTTTTTTTATTTACTTATTGATTCATTGAACACAAATGGAGCACAGCTATTGTTTCACTCGTTGTACACAAAGTAGAATCACACCATCTGTGCGTTCATACATGTACACATGGCAATGGTATCTGTCACACATTCTGTTATTATTTTTACCCCCCACACTGCCCCCACCCCTCCCTTCCCTCTATGCTATCTATCCTTCTTCCATTCTTGCCACCCTTCCCCTCCACATTATGCATCATCATTCATTTATCAGAGAGATCATTCGGCCTTTGGATTTTTGGGATTGGCTGATCTCACTTAGCATAACATCTCCAACATCATCCATTTACCTACAAATGCCATAATTTTATTCTTCTTTATGGCTGAGTAATATTCCATTGTGTATATATACCACAGTTTCTTTATCCATTCATCTACTGAAGGGCATCTAGGTTGATTCCATGATCTAGCTACTGTGAATTGAGCAGCTATGAACATTGATGTGGCTGCATCACTGTAGTAATCTGATTTTCAGTCCTTTGGGTATAGGCCAAGGAGTGGGATAGCTGGGTCAAATGGTGGATCCATTCCAAGTTTTCTAAGGAATCTCCACACTGCTTTCCAGAGTGGCTGCAACAACTTGCACTCCCACCAGCAATGTATGAGTGTACCCTTTTCCCCACATCCTCGCCAACACCTGTTGTTGCCTGTGTTCTTAATAAAAGACATTCTAATTGGGGTGAGATGAAATCTTAAGGTGGTTTTGATTTGCATTTCTCTTATAACGAG
>JAJEJO010049790.1:0-11458 GCA_020662805.1 Glaucomys volans
CATTGCCTACAGAAGTGCCACCCACATTCTGGACCCAGTGCCTACATTAGTGCCCTCCACGCTCTATATCCATTTCCTACAGATGAGCCGTCCATGCTCTGTACACACTGCCTACAGAAGTGCCTCCATGCTCTGCACCCACTGTCTCCAAAATTGACCTCCATGCTCTGGAACCACTGCTAGAGAAGCGCCCTCCATGCTTTGTACCCACTGCCTACAGAAATGACCTCCACGCTCTGGAAGCACTGTCCCGAAGTGCCCTCAGCGCTCAGTACACACTGCCCAAGAAGGGACTTCCACCCTCTGTAGCCACTGCATACAGAAGTGCCCTCCACGCTCTGCAGCCACTGCCTACTGATGTGCCCTCCATGCTGGGGACCTACTGGGTACAGAAGTCACCCCCATTCTCGGGACCCACTGCTAAAGAAGTGCCGTCCACGCTCTGTACCCACTGCATATAGATGTGCCCACCAATCTCAGTACTCACTGCCTACAGAAGTGCACTCCATGCTCTGTACCCACTGCCTATAGAAGTGCCCTCCACACTCAGTACCCACTGTCTACAGAAGTGCCCTCCATGATCTGGACCCACTGTCTAAAGAAGTGCCCTCCACGCACTGTGCCCAGTGTCTACAAATGTGACCTCCACACTCTGTTCCCACTACCTACAGAAGTGCACTCCACACTCTGTTCCCACTACCTATGGAAGTGCACTCCACACTCTGTTCCACTACCTACAGAAGTGCCCTCCACGCTCTGTGTCTTGTGCCTATAAAGTGCCCTGTCAGCACTCTTCCAACAAACTACACAAGTGCCCTCCTCGCTCTGTACCCACTACCTACTGAAGTGCCCTCCATGCTCTGGACCCACTGCCTACAGATGTGCACTCCACCCTATGTACCCAATGCCTACATAAGTGCCCTCCACACTCTGGACAAATTGCCTACAGAAGTTCCCTCAACACACAGTACCCACTGTCTACAGAAGTGACCTCCACGCTCTGGAAACACTATCTACAGAAATGTCTTGCATGCTCTGTACCCATTGCCTACAGATGTGCCATACATACTCTTGTCCCAGTGCCTACATTAGTGCCCTCCATGCTCTATACCCGCTCCCTACAGATGTGCCCTCCATGCTCTGTACACATTGTGTACAGAAGCACCCTCCAGGCTCTGTATGTACTGCCTACATAAGTGCCCTCCACGAAATGTATCCACTGCCTACAGAAGTGCCCTCCACACTCTGCATCCACTGTCTCCAAAAGTGACCTCCACGCTATGCAACTGCCACAGAAGTGCCCTCCATGCTCTGTACCCACTGCCTATAGCAGTGCCCTCCACACTCTACACCCACTGCTTTCAGAAGTTCCCCCCACACTCTGTACCCACTGCCTACAGAAATGACCTCCACACTCCGGAAGCACTGTCTACCGAAGTGCCCTCAATGCTCAGTACACATTGCATAGAGAATGGACTTCCACCCTCTGTAGCCTCGGCATACAGATGTGCCCTCCATGCTCCGTATCCACTGCCTACCAAAGTGCCCTCCACGCTCTGGACCTACTGTGTGCAGAAGTCACCCCCATTCTCTCGACCCACTGCTACAGAAGTGCTGTCCATGCTCTGTACCCACTGCATATATATGTTCCCACCAATCTCAGTACCCACTGCCTACAGAAGTGCCCTCTACGCTCTGCACCCACTGTCTCCAAAAGTGAACTCCACGTTTTGGAACCACTGCTACAGGAATGCCCTTCATGCTCTGCACCCACTGCCTAGAGAAGTGCCCTCCACACTCAGTACCCACTGTCTACAGAAGAGCCCTCCATGATCTGTACCCACTGTCTACAGAAGTGCCCTCCATGCACTGTGCCCAGTGCCTACAAAAGTGCCCTCCACACTCTGTTCCTACTACCTATGGAAGTGCACTCCACACTCTGTTCCACTACCTACAGAAGTGCCCTCCATGCTCTAATCCTACTACCTACAGAAGTTCCCTCCATGCGCTGGACCCACTGTCTACAGAAGTGCCCTCCATGTTCTGTGCCTAGTGCCTATAAAGTGCCCTGCACACTCTCTTCCAACTAACTACAGAAGTGCCCTCCACGATCTGTACCCACTACCTACGGAAATGCCCTCCATGCACTGGACCCACTGCCTACAGATGTGCACTCCAACCTATGTACCCAATGCCTACGTAAGTGCCCTCCACGCTCTGGGCAAACGGCCTACAGAAGTTCCCTCAATGCACAGTACCCACTGTGTACAGAAGTGACTTCCACGCTCTGGAACCACTGCCTACAGAATGTTTGAACTCTCTGTACCCACTGCCTACAGAAGTGCCATTCACACTCTGGACCCAGTGCCTACATTAGTGCCCTCCACGCTCTATACCCACTCCCTACAGACATGCCCTCCACAATCTGTACACACTGCCTACCAAAGTGCCCTCCATGCTCTGGACCTACTGTGTACAGAAGTCACCCCCTTTCTCTGGACCCACTGCTACAGAAGTGCTGTCCACGCTCTGTACCCACTGTGTTTAGATGTGCCCACCAATCTTAGTACCAAATCCCTACAAAAGTGCAATCCAAGCTCTTTACCCACGGTCTATAGAAGTGCCCTCCACACTCAGTACCCACTGCCTACAGAAGTGCCCTCCATGATCGGAACCCACTGTCTATAGAAGTGCCCTCCACACACTGTGCCCAGTGCCTTCAAAATTGCCCTCCACACTCTTTTCCCACTACCTACAGAAGTGCACTCCACACTCTGTCCCACTACCTACAGAAGTTCCCTCCACACTCTAAACCTACTACCTACAGAATTGCCCTCCATGCTCTGGATCCATTGTCTACAGAAGTGCCCTCCACACTCTGTGCCTAGTGCCTATAAAGTGCCCTGCATGCTCTCTTTCAACTAACTACAGAAGTGCCCTCCAAGCCCTCTACGCACTACCTACGGAAGTGCCCTCCATTGTCTGGACCCACTGCATACAGATGTGCACTCCACCCTATGTACCCAATGCTTACATAAGTGCCCTCCATGCTCTGGACAAACTGCCTACAAAAGTTCCCTTAAAGTACAGTACCCACTATCAACTGAAGTGACTTCCATGCTCTGAAACCACTGCCTACAGAAATGTCTTGCACGCTCTGTACCCACTGCCTACAGAAGTGCCATCCACACTCTGGTCCCAGTGCCTACATTAGTGCCCTCCACATTCTATACCCACTCCCTACAGACATGTCCTCCACGCTTTGTACACACTGCCTACAGAAGCGCCCTCCATGCTTTGTATTTACTGCCTACATAAGTGAGCTCCACACTCTGTATGCACTGCCAACAGAAGTGCCCTCCACGCTCTGCACCCACTGTCTCCAAAAGTGACCTTCACACTCTGGAAGCACTGCTACAGAAGTGCCCTCCATGCTGTGTACCCACTGCCTTAAGAAGTGCCCTCCACAATTAGGACCCACTCTCTACAGAAGTGCACTCCATGATCTGGACCCACCGGCTACAGAAGTGCCCTCCATGCACTGCGCCCAGTGCCTACAAAAGTGCACTCCACACTCTGTTCCATTACCTACAGAAGTGCCCTCCACGCTCTGTTCCACTACCTAAAGAAGTGCCCTCCACGCTCTAAACCTACTACCTACAGAAGTGCCCTCCATGCTCTGGACCCATTGTCTACAGAAGTGCCCTCCACACTGTGTCTAATGCCTATAAAGTGCCCTGCATGCCCTCTTCCAGCTAAATACAGAAGAGCCCTCCACACTCTGGACCTACTGTGTACAGAAGTCACCCCCATTCTCTGGACCCACTGCTACAAAAGTGCCATCCATGCTATGTACCCACTGCATATAGATGTTCCCACCAATCTCAGTACCAACTGCCTACAGAAGAGCCCTCCACGCTCTCTACCCACTGCCTATAGAAGTGCCCTCCACAATTAGTACCCACTCTCTACAGAAGTGCCCTCCATGATCTGGACCCACTGTCTACAGAAGTGCCCTCCACACACTGTGCCCAGTGTCTACAAAAGTGCCCTCCACACTCTGTTCCCACTACCTACAGAAGTGCATTCCACACTCTGTTCCACTACATAAAGAAGTGCCCTCCACACTGTAAACATACTACCTACAGAAGTGCCCTCCATGTGCTGGACCCATTGTCTACAGAAGTGCCCTCCACGCTCTGTGTCTAGTGTCTATAAAGTGCGCTGCACGCTCTCTTCCAACTAACTACAGAAGTGCCCTCCATTCTCTGTACCCACTACCTACAGAAGTGCCCTCCATGCTCTGGACCCACTGCCTACAGATGTGCACTCCATCCTATGTAACCAATGCCTACATAAGTGCCCTCCATGCTCTGGACAAACTCCCTACAGAAGTGCCCTCAAAGCACAGTATGCACTGTCTACAGAAGTGACCTCCATGCTCTGAAACCACTGCCTACAGAAATGTCTTGCACGCTCTGTACCCACTGCCTACAGAATTGCCATCCACACTCTGGACCCAGTGCCTACATTAGTGCCCTCCACGATCTATACCCACTCCCTACAGACATGTCCTCCACGATCTGTACACAGTGCCTACAGAAGCACCCTCCATGCTCTGTATTTACTGCCTGCATAAGTGCCCTCCACTCTCTGTATCTACTGTCTACGGAAGTGCCCTCCACGCTCTGCACCCATTGTCTCCAAAAGTGAACTCCACGCTCTGTAACCACTGCTACAGAAGTGACCTCCTTGCTCTGTACCCACTGCCTAGAGAAGTACCCTCCACACTCAGTACCCAGTGTCTATAGAAGTGCCTTCAATGATCTGGACCCACTGTCTACAGAAGTGCCCTCCACGCACTGTGCCAAGTGCCTACAAAACTGCCCTCCACACTCTGTTCTCACTACCTACAGAAGTGCACTCCACACTCTGTTCCACTACCTAAAGAAGTGCCCTCCACACTCTAAACCTACCACCTACAGAAGTGCCCTCCATGCGCTGGACCCACTGTCTACAGAAGTGCCCTCCACGTTCTATGCCTAGTGCCTATAAAGTGCCTTGCACGCTCTCTTCCAACTAACTACAGAAGTGCCCTCCACAATCTGTACCCACTACCTACAGAACTGCCCTCCATGCACTGGACCCACTGCCTACAGATGTGCACTCCAACCTATGTACCCAAAGCCTACATAAGTGCCCTCCAGCCCTGGACAAACTGCCTACAGAAGTTCCCTCAATGCACAGTACCCACTGTGTACAGAAGTGACCTCCACGCTCTGGAACCACTGCCTACAGAATGTTTGAACTCTCTGTACCCACTGCCTACAGATGTGCCATTCACACTCTGGACCCAGTGCCTACATTAGTGCCCTTCACGCTCTATACCCACTCCCTACAGACATGCCCTCCACGATCTGTACACACTGCCTACCGAAGTGCCCTCCATGCTCTGGACCTACCGTGTACAGAAGTCACCTCCATTCTCTGGACCCACTGCTACAGAAGTGCCGTCCACACTCTGGACCCACTGTGTATAGATGTGCCCACCAATCTCAGTACCCACTGCCTACAGAAGTGAGATCCATGCTCTGTACCCACTATCTATAGAAGTGCCCTCCACACTCAGTACCCACTGTCTACAGAAGTGTCCTCCATGATCTGGACCCACTGTCTACAGAAGTACCCTCCACGCTCTGTGCCCAGTGCCTACAAAAGTGCCCTCCACACTCTTTTCCCACTACCTACAGAAGTGCACTCCACACTCTGTTCCACTTCCTACAGAAGTGCTCTCCACGCTCTAATCCTACTACCTACAGAAGTGCCCTCCATGCTCTGGGCTCACTGTCTTCAGAAGTGCCCTCCACGTTCTGTGCCTAGTGCCTATAAAGTGCCCTGCACGATCTCTTCCAACTAAATACAGAAGTGTCCTCCACGCTCTGTACCCACTACCTACAGAAGTGCCCTCCATGCTCTGGACCCACTGCCTACAGATGTGCACTCCACCCTATGTACCCAATGCCTACACAAGTGCCCTCCACGCTCTGGACAACCTGCCTACAGAAGTTCCCTCAACGCACAGTACCCATTGTGTACAGAAGTGACCTCCACGCACTGGAATGACTGCTGACAGAAATGTTTTGAACGCTCTGTACTCACTGCCTACAGAAGTGCCAACCACACTCTGGACCCAGTGCCTACATTAGTGCCCTCCATGTTCTATATCCACGCCCTACAGACTTGTCCACCATGCTCTGTACACACTGCCTACAGAAGCGCCCTCCACGCTCTGTATGTACTGCCTACAGAAGTGCCCTCCACGCTCTGCATCCACTGCCTACAGAAGTGCTCTCCACGCTCTGCATCCACTGCCTTCATTAGTGCCCTCCAGGATCTGGCCCACTGTCTACAGAAGTCCAGCCAAACTCGATTCCCACTGCCTACAGAAGTGCCCACGATGATGGACCCACTGCCTACAGAAGTGCCCTCCATGCTCTGTACCCACTATCTAGAAAAGTGCCCTCAACCCTCTGTACTCACTGCCTACAGAAGTACCCTCCACTCTCTGTACACAGATTAAAAAGTGGCCTCCCCGATCTGGACTTAAGGCCTACAGAAGTGACCTCCACGATCTGTTCCCACTGCCTAAAGAAGTGCCCTCGAAGATATGGACTCACTACCTACAGAAGTGCCCTCCAAGCTCTGTTCACACTGCGTACAGAAGGACCCTCCATGCTCTGTACCCACTGCCTACAGAAGTGCCTGCCATGCTCTGCATCCACTGTCAACAGAAGTGCCCTCCTCCCTCTGCATCCCCTGCCTTCAGAAGTGCCCTCCACATTCTGGTCCACTGTCTACAGAAGTGCCAGACACGCTCGATTCCTACTGCCTACAGAAGTGCCAGAGTTCTTTGTAACCACTGCCTAGAGATGTGCCTTCCACGCTCTCTTACAAATGCATACAGAAGTGCCCTCCACGCTCTGTACCCACTGCCTAAAGAAGTGCCCTCAATGCTCTGTACCCACTGCCTCCAGAAGAAACCTCCATGCTCTGGAACTACTGCTACAGAAGTACCCACCAAATTCTGTACCCACTGCCTATAGAAGTGCCCTCCAATCTCTGGACCCACTGCCTACAGAAGTTCCCTCTACACTCTCTACCCACTGCCTACGGAAGTGCCCTCCATGCTCTGTATCCACTGCCTACAAATCTGCCCTCCAGATTATGTAACCACTGTTTTACAGATGGGACCTCCCCGCTCTGGACCCATGGCTACAGAAGTGTCCTCCACCTTCTGTACCCACTGCATATAGAAGTTCCCTCCAATCTCAGAACCCAGCCTACAGAAGTGCCCTCTACGATCAGTACCCACTGTCTACTGAAGTGCTCTCCACCATCTGTTCCCACTGCCTACAGAAGTGCCCTCCATGCTCTGGGCACCCTGCCTACCTCAATGTCCTCCACACTCTGTACGAATTGCCTACAGAAATGCCCTCCACGCTCTGTACTCACTGCCTATAGAAGTGCCCTCCACCCTCTAGACCCACTGTCTACATTGGTGTCCTGCAGGCTCTGTATCCACTGCCTAAAGAAGTACCCTTGACACTCTGGACCCACTGTGAATAGAAGTGGCCTCCACCCACTGCACCCACTTCCTACAGAAGTGCCCTCAACTCTCTGGACCAACTGCCTACAGAAGTGCCATACTCGCTCTGTACCACTGCCTACAGAAGTGCCCTCCACACTCTGGAACCACTGCCAACAGAAGTTCCCTCCATGGTCAGTACCCATTGCCTACAGATGTGACCTCCACACTCTGGAACCTCTGCCTAGAGACGTACCCTCTAAGCTCAGTACCACTACCTACAGAAGTGCCCTTCACGCTCTGTACCCACTGCCTACAGAAGTGACCTCCATGGTCTGGACCCAAGGCATACAGAAGTGACTTCCACACTCTGTATCCACTGCCTACAGAAGTGCCAGGTACACACTGTACCCACTGCCTACAGAAGTGATGTCCACGCTCTGGAACCACCTCCTAAAGAAGTGCCCTCCACGCTCTGTACCCACTGACTACAGATGTGACCTCCACACTCTGGAACCTCTGCCTAGAGACAGACCCTCCAATCTCAGTACGACTACCTACAGAAGTGCCCTTCATGCTCTGTACCCACTGCCTACAGAAGTGCCCTGCATGCTCAGTAAAAGTGCCTACAGTAGTGCCCTATATGCTCTGTACCCACTGCCTAATAAGTGCCCTCCATGCTCTCTCCAAGGCCTACAGAAGTGCCCTACATACTCTGGACACACTGCCTACAGAAGTGCCCTCAAAGCTCAGTACCCACTGAATACAGAAGTGCCCTACGTGCTCTGAACCTACTGCATACAGATGTGCCCTCCAAGCTCAGTCCCCACTGCCTACAGAAGTGCCCTCCACACTCTGTACCCACTGTGCACAGAAGTGCCCTCCACCTCTGTACCCACTCCCTACAGAAGTGCCCTCCATGCTCTGGGAACTCTGCCTACAGAAGTGCCCTCAACACTCAGTACCCACTGCTAACAGAAGTGCCCTCCAAGCTCTGAGCCCACTGCCTACAAAAGTGTCCTCCATGCTGTGTTCCCAGTACCTACAATAGTGCCCTACATGCACTGTACACACTGACTACAGAAGTGCACTCCAGACTCTGTACCCACTGCCTACAAAAGTGCCCTCTATGCTCTGTCCCCACTACCTAGAGAAGTGCCCTACATGCTGTGGACCTACTGTGTACAGAATTCCCCTCCATGCTCTATTCCCACTGTCTACAGAAGTGCCCTCCATGCTCTGTACCCACTGCCTACAAAAGTGCCCTCCATGCTCTGTTCTAACTGCCTAAAGAACTGCCCTCAACGCTCTGTACTAATTGCCTACAGAAGTTCCCTCCAATTTCTGTTACCACTACCAAAAAGTGCCCTCCATATTCTGTACCCACAGCCTACAGAAGATCCCTCCATGCTCTGTTACCAAAGCCAAGAGACGTGCCCCCCATATTTTGTACCCACTGCCTACAGAAGTGCCCTACATGCTCTGTACCCACTGCCTACAGAAGTGCCTTACACGATCTGGACCTACTGTCTATAGAATTGCCCTAAGTGCTCTACTCACACTGCCTACAGAAGTGCCCTCCATGCTCTGTGCCCATCGCTTACAGAAGTGCCTTCCATATTCTGTACCCACTGAATACAAAAGTGACCTCCATGCTCTGTACCCACTGCTGACAGAAGTGTCCTACACATTCTGTTCCAAATGCCTACAGAGGTGCCCTTCACGCTTTGAACCCACTATCTACAGTAGTGCCCAACACGCTCTCTACCTACTGCCTACAGAAGTGCTCTCCACTCTCTGTGCCCACTGCCTACATAAGTGCCCTCAATACTCTCTTCCCTCTGACTACAGATGTGCCCTCCATGCTCTGTACCCACTGTCAACAGACGTGCCCTACTCCCTGTGCCCACTGACTACAAAAGTGCCCTCCATGCTCTGTTCCCTCTACCGACCAAAGTGCCCTACAAGCTCTGAACCCCCTGAATACACAAGTGCCCCCCACACTCAGTACCCACTGCCTAAGAAGTGCCCTACACGCTCTGTCCACACTGCCTAAAAATGTGCCCTCCATGCTCTGTTACTACTACCTACAATAGTGCCCTACATGCTCTGTACCCACTGACTACAGAAGTGTCCTCCACGCTCTGTACCCACTGCCTTCAAAAGCGCCCTCCACGCTCTACTCCCACTACCTAGAGGAGTGCCCTACATGCTGTGGACCTACTGTGGACAGAATTGCCCTCCATGCTCTATTCCAACTGCCTACAGAAGTGCCCTCCATGCTCTGTATGAACTGCCTATGGAAGTACCCTCTACGCTCTGTTCCTACTGCCTAAAGAAGTGCCCTCGAAGTTATGGACCCACTGATTACAGAAGTGGTCTCCAAGCTCTGTTCACACTGCCTACAGAAGTACCCTCCATGCTCTGTACCCACTGCCTACAGAAGTGTCCGCCACACTCTGCATCCACTGCCTACAGAAGTGTCCTCCAGGCTCTGCATCCACTGCCTTCAGAACTGCCCACCATGTTCTGGCCCACTGTATACAGAAGTGCCAGACACTCTTGATTCCCACTGCCTACAGAAGTGCCAGAATTCTTTGTAACCACTGCCTACAGATGCGCCCTCCACACTCTCTTACAAATGCATGCAGAAGTGCCCTCCACACTCTGTTCCTGCTGCCTAAAGAATTGCCCTCGACAACAAGGACCACTGCCTACAGAAGAGCCCTCCATGATCTGGACCCACTGTCTACAGATATGCCCTCCAAGCTCTCTCCCCACTGCCTTCAGAAGTGCCCTCCATGCTCTGTAACAACTGCCTACAAAAGTTGCCCTCCAGACTCTGGACACACTGCCTAGAGAAGTGCTCACAACACTCAGTACATACTGCTGCAAAATGACCTCCACCCTCTTGACCCATTGCTACAGAAGTACCCTCAACGCTCGGTATCCACTGCCTATAGAAGTGCCCTACAATCTCATTACCCACTCCCTACAGAAGTGCCCTCCTTGCTCCATACGCACTGCATACATGAGTGCCATCTACCCTCTGTGCCCACAGCCTACAGAAGAGCCCTCCATGCTCTGGGTCCTCTGACTACAGAAGTGCCGTCCACGCCCAGAACCCACTACCTACAGAAATGCCCTACACTTTCTGTACCCACTGCCAACAGAAGTGCCCTCCACACTCTGTGCCAACTGCCTAAAAAAGTGCCCTCCACGCTCTTTTCCCATATATACAGAAGTGCCCTCCACACTCTGAACCCACTGACTACAGAAGTGCCCTCCACACTCAGTATCCATTGCTACAGAATTGCCCTCCATGCTCTGGACCCACTGTCTACAGACGTGCCCTCCACACTCTGTGCCCTGTGCCTACAAAAATGCCCTCCACGCTCTTTTCCCACTACCTACAATAGTGCACTACACTCTCTGTACCCCACTGACTACACAAGTGCCCTCCACGCTCTGTACACACTGCCTACAGAAGTGTCCTCCACACTCTGCACCCACTGCCTAGAGAATAGCCCTCCACACTCTGTAAGAACTGCCTACAGAAGTGCCCTCCACTCTCTGTACACAATGCACACTGAGGTCGCTCTATGCTCTTTTCCCACGGCCTACAGAAGTGCCTCAAGCTCTCGTCCCACTGCCTTCAGATGTGCCCTCCATGG
Source organism: Glaucomys volans (assembly GCA_020662805.1). Classification (NCBI taxonomy): domain Eukaryota; kingdom Metazoa; phylum Chordata; class Mammalia; order Rodentia; family Sciuridae; genus Glaucomys; species Glaucomys volans. The sequence goes on from JAJEJO010049790.1 coordinate 11,260, forward strand.
TCTGGATTCACTGCCTCCAAAGTGCCCTTCACGCTCTGGACACACTGCCTTCAGAAGTGCCCTCCACGCTCTGTACCCACTGCCTACAGAATTGCACTCGGCGCTATGGGCTCTCTGCCTGCAGATATGTACTCCATGCTCTGTTCCCACTACCTACAGAAGTGCCCTCCATACTCAGTACCCGCTGCCTACAGAAGTG